>CM075813.1:35080401-35253203 GCA_037975025.1 Excoecaria agallocha | reverse complement strand
TTTTTTTTTTGTATGGAGACTTGGAGGAAGAAGTTTACATGAAAGTGCCACCTGGTGTTGATTTCCAAGGTTCAAATGAAGGCAAGGTGTGTAGGTTGAGAAAATCTTTGTACGGCTTGAAACAGTCCCCTAGAGCATAGTTTGGGAAGTTAACTGTTGCCATGAAGAAGTTTGGTTACAAACAGAGTGAATCAAATCACACCTTGTTTGTTAGAAGAGAAGGAGAAAAGGTTACTGCCCTGATAGTATATGTGGATGATATGGTCGTAACAGGAAATGATAATGATGAGATAGAGCATCTCAAGGAAAGCATGGCTTCTGAATTCGAAATGAAAGACTTGGAGAGCTCAGGTATTTTTTTGGGCATTGAAGTGATGAGGTCGAGTGATGGAATTTCTTTATCACAGCGGAAGTATGTACTCGATCTACTTGAAGAGACAGATATGCTGGCTTGTAAACCCTTGTGATACTCCCATTGAAATGAATCACAGGTTGGGGAATTTTTCCTGATCAAATACCTGCAGATATAGGTAAATATCAAAGGTTAGTAGGCAAGTTAATCTACCTATCACATACAAGTCCTGACATTGCTTATGCGACGAGTGTGCTTAGTAGATTTATGCATAATCCAAGTAATAAACATATGAATACCGCATTTCGAGTGGTAAAGTACTTGAAGGGATCACCTGGGAAGGGACTATTTTTCTCAGGAAACAGTGATTTGAAGGTTGCCGGGTACACCGATGCAGATTGGGCTGGAGATATAACAACCAGGAGATCAACTTCATGTTATTTCATCCAAGTAATAAACATATGAATACTGCATTTCGAGTGGTAAAGTACTTGAAGGGATCACCTGGGAAGGACTATTTTTCTCAGGAAACAGTGATTTGAAGGTTGTCGGGTACACTGATGCAGATTGGGCTGGAGATATAACAACCAGGAGATCAACTTCATGTTATTTCATCTTCGTAGGTGGAAACTTGGTCACATGGAGGAGTAAGAAAAAGAAGGTAGTTGCAAGATCAAGTGCGAAAACTGAATTCAGAGGAATGGCTCATAGTGTGAGTGAGTTATTATGGGTTATGCGTGTGTTAAATGAATTGGGAATGGAGTTTGAAAAACCAGTAAATTTGTTCCGTGACAATAGAGCAGCAATAGAGATTGCCCAGAATCCAGTTCAGCATGATAGGACGAAGCATATTGAAGTGGACAAACATTTTATCAAGGAGAAACTTGATGAGAAAGTGATTTCTTTCCTGTTTGTGAAATCTGAGCAACAGCTTGCTGATGTTCTTACAAAAGTTGTGTCTAAGAAAGAGTTTTGTGATGCTATTGTCACGTTGGGCATGTCTGATTTTTACCTGCCAACTTGAGGGGGAGTGTTAACTATATTCTGTTAGTTTGTTAAATTGTAAAGATAAAGATAAGTTAGAGAGTTCTTAGTTAATTTAGTTGTATTTCAAATTATATAGATAAGTATCTTGTTATCTTGTTATGCAAGTAGGTAGTAGAGATTGTAACAAACTCTTGCATATATTTTGTTTTGAATCAATGAATGAAATCAGAAGGGAATTTGATCAATCCCTTAGGGTTCACTTTCACAGTAATTGAAATTATTCAGATAACATGAAGTGGATGAATGCTAGCAAAATCTTGGTGAATAATGATCAATGATGCAGTACCCTTTTTGAGACCCTGAAAAGCATAATTCGAAACCTAGTAAGATCATATATGTTGAAGAAAGTGATAAGTTTATGAAATGGAGTAAATAGCAGCACGTACTGTTTGTAAGAGATGTCAATAACACAAGAATCAGGGTCAGCAATGGTAGAAAAAAGCTTCTTGAGACAAATCAATGATACCCCTACAACCAGAAGGGAAATGATCCACAATCTTTACTTTCACACTCCCGCTGCCCCAACATGGATTTGGAGTGCCTGCATTTGTCCCGCTTACACAATTCACTTCATAGTATTGGCCACAAGCTCCCCCATTATTCCAAATTGCATCACTTGTTGCTGTTATCATCACCCCTTGGTCCTCATATCCATAACAAGCAGAAGCTACACCATTGAAATAACACATAATCAATTATATTACAAGATATATGCATCCACTTACAATCAGAGTCAATAATAACTCGGTTTCTTACTTTACAAATATAAAACTATATCATAAAATCTATAACATAAAACATAAGTTATTGGGCGAGTGCAAGTAAATATTTGTTTGAAATATATGAGAAAAATGTATAGTCTAAAAGTATTAAGATGGATACTTACGCACGTATGGAGGAGTATAATACGTAGCTGTCCCATCAGCATGGGCATTTATTACCTCAACGGAAATTAAGCTTAGGCATATAGCAAAAAGAGCCATTAAAACTGAGAAGTGAATTTTCAGGGCCATTGTGTGCGAATAGGATGAAAGTTTAAAATCAACTTATCAATTATAATAGCAAGAAAGAAATTATAATTGCAGCGTGAGAGGAAATGTGACATTTGAATGCTGCTGGTCACCACTATCGTTGTTCTCTTCTATGATAAGTGGGTGGAGAGAAACTTACCCTATTTATAGAAGCTCTATGGTTTGACTATTTGAATGCTGCCCTTTACCTTGTAGCCATAATGTACTTTTTTTTTTTTATAATTAGTCGGCAAATTCTTGCTCTATGAGGTTTACAATGCGGATTTTAGCCAAAGATGATTCTTAATGCTCAAGTAGAAAATAGTTTAGCCACATATATCCTCCAAGAATATCATCTTAACAACTACTATTTAAAATTTATCTTGGCCGTCATGTGTTTTAGCCTTTCCTTTTTTGTAAAACGTTTATATTTATTCACCAATTACACAATTATATAAGAAGAAATCACATCTAATATCACTTTTTCTTCCCTTTTAAAAATACAATTTTCTTTTTTCAATTTTAAATATAAATTTTTTCAGTTTATATTTTTAAAAATATCGCTTTTTAATAGAGCAAATTTTACCGTCACTTACAAATCTGACTTATTAATATCTTTACACTAAAAGGCGGAAATTCAAATAATCATAATATGTTAAAAATCTAGTTTAATTCTATAAAAATTTCACAATTGAGATGCTACAAATCCCGCAATATTATTTCCCAAAAATCAATTTCACAGTTTGTCAAAATCCTCACTTTCTTCATGCAGTTGGTTAGATTGTTCTTTAATTCGAGCCCATTGACGCTGATAAGAAAGATTTCTTCATCCTTGCCCTTGCCGATCACATGCATTTTGCCTATTGTTGCCGTTGATCTTAACCTTCTTTCTTCTTCCTTGCTGTCTTTGAAAGTTTTTAATGCCAACGACGATCATATCTGTTTCTGACCATTCTCGCTGCTGCTCGAAATCTTCCTTAGCCTTTTTTTTTATGCGAATTGAATTGACTCCAATGAATTAAATCGGAGTAATATAAATTCAATCCACTTCTGTTTACTTTCCTTTGTTTGGATTATTGAAAATGGACACATAGTAAAGAAAGGAGAAGCAGAAAAGAGAGGGAAGGAAGAAGACACATCTGGAACCAAAGAAGATAACAATAATAGTGGTGACCAGCGGAGAATGCTAGCGATTGATGGCGACAGTAGGGACAATATTGACATTTCATACGTTTTTACCAATTTTCCCTCCAGTTACTCTGATTTATCTCCGAGTAAATTGAGAAAATCAATTTCCCTCCATATACTCCCATTTACTCTGTACTTTGCAATAGCAAACTAGGAAAAGGAGAATTAAGTTTGAGTTGTTCTCCTTTAATTACTCTCCATTACTCAGATCTACATAAATGCTTAGTCTCCTTTTGTTTGATTTTTTTGAATTTGTTTTTTTTTTCTCTCTCATATGGTTCTATTTGGTTTCGGTATAATCTATGGTATCACAAACCATGATATATCATCACATATTTCATGTATTTGAGAGAAATTAATGTATTAACATTTCAGTTAGAACCTTAATTTTCTTATTGATCTCTTTTTAGCCTAATAATTTGTCCTCTCTTTCTTTCTTTTTTCTATTTGGTACGCAAGAAACTAAGAAAAAAATAAATTTATCGCTTGGGGTACCTTCATTTACGTGCGTGTATTGAAATGTAAGCCAGCAATTTCAAGACCAAAATAAGTATACCATATACTATACCTTAGGATACCAAATTCAAGTTAAAAATTGTAAGAATGCAATTTGATATACCAATATTATACATCGATATAGATAGATATACCAAAGCAAAGAGTATAAATTTTTAAATCTTTCATTTGATGTACCAATTGGCAAACTAAGATATACTAAAGTATATATTTGGCCGTTAGTATAATAGTAGATATATTTTTGGTATACTGATATATATATATATATATATAACTAAATTGTTTCAATTTTCAACTTCATTTGGTATATTACGATATATTATATTTAATATTTTCAAGGATGTCAAAGGCTAAATTAGGTGGAAGGCAAAGTTGGAAGTCCGAGCGTCGATTGGCAAACGTAGCTAGATTTGTAGCACAAACGAATACTTCCCTTGATTGGCAAGGGATTAACACTTCGAAAACTAAGTCAATCATGAAACGGAGACAAGAAGAGAGGAATCAGATAGTAAAAAATGTTACCTTGATTCTAAAGATTTTTAGTATTTATAGTATCTATATGGTTATAGCCAATGAGTGCCAAATCTAGCCATATCTACAGTATGCAAAGTTAAGGTGTCTGATATGATGGCTTGCAGAGTATGGTTTGTTGATGTGACAGGCTTGATTGATATTGTGTTTGATCGGCATCATCCCAATCGTGTTAATGAATCAATTACCATTGGTACCAACCAAGCCTTCCTGACTTTAGGCCTTTAATTGGGTTTACAGCTCTTAGGCCGAGCCTAGGGGATAATATGTGATATTATCATTTGTCCCCCCCCCCCCTTTACATTTCGATCAATTTTGCAGATTAGAGGATAGGTCTCGAGCAGAAAATGCTAGGAATTCGTAATTGCCTGTTCATATTCTGAGCAACTTGAAAACAGCAACACTTTAAACGATAATGTGTCTTTTCATGTCTAATGCCACTTCGATCAGCGCATCGTGACATAATAGTTTAGCCATACGACACTTTTTTACAGGGCATTATTTGAATTTCAAAATTGATGCATTGTCTATAAATAGACATTTCCTTTTTTCTCACTAGTTTCTTTCCATATTTCTGAATTTCTTCTGGCATTTTCTTTTGCTTTATTCTACAATTTCAATAGTATCTCTCCTTTATAGAATAACTCTTACCTCATTTTTCTTATTTAGTTTGGTGGCCTTTCTAGCAATCGCCTTTGCCACCCTTCTCTCGATCTTTTCATTGGCCATTTCTCTTACAAGATAAAATAAGTAAGAATAATGAGGAACATTAGATTGAAAAATCATATCTAATTCAGGATCCAATCCAATAAAGGAAAATAAAATAAAGTGAAGCCATATGCTGAAGAAGATGAGAGAGATAAAAGATGCAGATTGAACTCATCCTATCTCCTTTTTTCCTCTCTTTTAGAAGGATTAGGCAATGTACTTAATAATAAATCAAAGTCCATTGGTCCCTCATTTTAATATATCATAGAGAGTAAACTCTCTATGTCTTTCTTGAAGGCACATTTACCGAAGCCAGATCTTCTAGATTGATATTTTAGTCCATTTGGGCTAAACTAACTTTAAAGCCCCTTTTTTACCCCGACCAACAAGTATTTATCCTTAAAACCCTTTAGAGATGTAGGGAACCTAAGGAGTTTCATATCCCTCCTATTATTAAAATTGAAAAAAATTTATGCATCGACCCAATTAAAAATGAAGAAAAAATGGCTAAGCACTTCAAGGAGCTATACTATGTTGTCATTGTAATAGATGATCGGCAAATTAAAAATCTACCCTTTGTCTTTAGACGTGAGGTTTTACAGCCAGTGGCTTCTTCGATAAATCAAAAATCACTAATAGTAGAGGCTTGACCCCATAATACTTCAAGCCTAGTAATACAGGTTCGACTCTTCAATCTATTGGTCCCTGCCATTTCATTTCTTCCTCTGGATATTTTCATGCAAAATCCTACACTATTTGAATCTTGGTCAAAATCTTTTTCTTCTGCACCTTATCTTTCCAGGTATAAGTTACATGGATCTTATCTTAGCACCCTTCCAAGCTAGATTTTGGCCAACCATTATAGGGATAGGGCCAGCGTAAAGAATCAACCACTGGCTGAATATGTGATTGAGGGCTTGCTACAGTAGAAGGACCTGACTAATCTAAGATTCTTTACCTTCATCAATAAGATGGGATCTAAATTGCTTATCTTGTAGTTGCTGGTATATAGACTAAAATTTCATTTCTAAGCAAGTTTTGAGTTTTGACGACTAGGTTTAATCCAATCTGCATGGTTTTTAAGGCATCACTCTGACTTGGCATACATATCAGATTTTCCATCATTGACTGAGCATTTACAGTTGAGCACCTAAGTAAAAGCTTTGTGTGAGTCAATAGTTGCTACCACCATATCTCCCTTCGAGTTGTTAGAAATGGTGAAAGGCAATTCCGAAGAAAGGATTGTATTCACTAATGCGGACCTACCTTTGGAAGAATATGAGCATAATCGCCCTTTATATATTAGGGCCGAGATAAATGGAAAGCACACTATATGTGTAATGGTGGATAATGGTTCTTCTATTAATGTGTGCCCTTTCACGGCAATGGCTGTTTATAGTATCGACGAGACCGTGATCACTAAATCTCGACTTACTATAACAATTTATGATAACTCCAAAAGATAGGCTCCTGGCACTTTCTAGGCAGTGGTGAAGATAGGTGCTATAAATATCCTCTAACTTCTCCCTATTATTAGGGCAACCTTGGTTCCACAAGCTGGGCGGGGTTCCTTCCACCTTGCATCAAATGGTTCGGATCCCTCATGAAGGTGGTATGGTTACTATCAAAGCAGCAAAGGAGAATTTTATTTCCACTCTAAGTATAGCTAATCAACCGTTTAATGGGTTTCATGTAGCCAGGATTGGTGTTAGGGAAGAAAAAGTAGATTTTGTGAGTCCTTAAGCTATTAAGATGATTAAAAAAATGAATTATCTACCAGATGCCAAATTGGGAAAGTGTTCTTAGGAGGTCTCTGCACTTATTGCTCCAATAGGCTAGAAAAATAAGAAGGGCTTAGGTTACTGTGACATTGGTGCTAGGAAACAATCTGATGTGCAGTTAGGGAAAATTCCTCATATCTCAAAAAGTTTTATTCCAGCATCTGAAGAATGCAAGTATTACAAGGAAGCCGAGCCTATAATGGTATAAAGAAATATTATCCTTAGATTTAAAATTTTAGATGATGTCTTTGACTGGTCATCTGGGTTTATTAAGCCTATATTGGGATTTTAGGATGAAGAAGTTATGGCTAAGCTTGCTGATCTAGACCTAGGTTATTCTAAGAAAGTCCTGACACTAGAGTCATTAACCATTAGGGCTAAAGGAAAGGAAAAGATTGGAAATAAGGTTGTGGTGCTAAAGGAGGATATGCCATCAAAAAAAGGAGAGGTTTTCACTGTTGCGTCAACCATCCCTGACCCAGAGGATGATTCTTTTGCTAATGTAATTTATATTCCTGAATTATTTTGTGATGATGTACTTTTTACTTCTCAAGTTAATAAGATGAATAACTTTGCTTATTTTGGTGATGTTTCATTTGATTGCATCATGCATAATTATAATCACGATACATTTATATTTGATATTAATTTAACAAAAATAACCCCATTTAATCTTGGGACCTAAGATGATCCTAAGGAGATCTTGATTACATCCGACATAATTTCTGAAGAGAGAATAAAATTTGAGAGGATATTGAAAAAATATGAAAAAGTAATTGCCTAGACCTATGAAAACATGCCTGGGATTGATAGATATGTTGCAAAACATGCCATTCCAACATATTTAAATAGTAAACTAGTAAAGCAAAAGCTCTAAAGACTTAGGCTAGAATGGACATGAAAGGATCAAAAGATAATTCGAAAGTTGTCTAGCCAATTCATTCATGTAGATGGAATCTTGTACAAGAGGCAAGCCGATGACATCTAGTTAGGGTACTTAGACGAAAGGAAGGCGAAGATAGTCATGAAGGAAACTCATGTAGGGGTATGCGGTGCTCACAAGAATGGATAAACCTTAGCCAGGAAATCATACAGCAAGGATTCTTCAAGCTGACCATGGATGCTGGCTGTTCTAAATATGTGAAGATGAGCCATCAATGCCAATAGTACTCCAACTTGAGTCATTTACCTATGTCAGAATTATACAACCTATCCTTACCTTAGCCCTTTTTAGCTTAGAGGATGGACATTATCATAGAAATCTTCTCAACATCTTTTAACAGTCATAAATACATTATAGTTGCCATCGATTATTTTACCAAATGGGTGGAAGTTGAATCATTTAAGAGATTAAAAGGCAAAAGAAATTGCTTGATTTATCTAAAGGAATTTAGTCACCAGGTATAACGTGCCTCATCACATAGTATCGGATAATAGGATTCAGTTTCAGGAAAAAACCAGATATATGCTGCAAAAATATAGAATCCATCATCATAAGTCATCACATTACCATCCTCAGGTGAACGGGGTAGTGAAAGCTGCAAATAAGAATTTAAAGGAGATCCGATCCAAGACGGTGCAGACATATAAGGATTGGGCTAAAAAGTTACCCTTCGCACTTTGGGGATATAGAACTACTATTAGAACTTCTATAGGGACCACTTCCTTTTCTTTTGTATAAGGCTCAGAGGTAAGGCTACCAATAAAAATTAAATTACAGTCGTTAAAGGTAGTGTTCAAGTCTAAGATACCAAAGATGGAATGGATAGAGCATAGAATGGCACAGCTGAACCTATTAGATGAGAACTGAATGAGGGTCTATTACCATAATCAATTATATCAGAAAAGGTTAGCACGGTCCTTTGGAAGGAAAGTAAAAGACCATCACTTAAAAGAAAGGGATTTGGTATTCAAGCAAATGAGATCAGGTTTATCTGACTATAGAGGAAGTTTAGACCAAATTAGGAAGGTCCTTTTGTCTTGAAGAAACTGCTTTCCAAAGGAATTGTTGTCCTCACAGATAGTGATGGGAATAAATTCAAAGATCCGGTTAACATCAATAGGCTGAAAAGGTTCCACGGCTAAATAAATAAATAGATAATAATATAAAATATAAAATAGAAACAAATATGTTGCCATGTTTGGTCGAAATGGGGGCTGAATTGTTCTGCCTTACCCATCTCCAATCTGGTTATCATCGACGAGTGAGGAGAAATGAAAGGTAACAAAAGAATCATCTCGCCATCAACCAAACTCTAGTGTTGTTCGTGTTGCTGTCCAACATCAAATATGGTCAAAAAATAGCCTTGTAGCTCTCTCTCTCTCTTTTTCTTTTATTTAAGAACAAAATGGCGAAGAAGAGCGGCTAATCAAATGGGAATAAATGATCACATGGTTGGTTATCACAATGGGGACACCACCATCGAAATCAAGCAAGCATTGGTGTGCCGTTCAACCTCCCCTGTCCCTTTGCTCTCTCTTCTCTTCTTTTTTTTTAGTATTACTTCCTTTGTAAATTTGTGACCATAATATTTTATATAGGAATTTCTAGAGACTCTAGAAATGTGTGGTCTTCCGTTGTTGTTATTATTATTATTATTATTATTATTATTATTATTATTATTTTATACTTTCATTTACTTTTAACTTCTTATTATAATTTCTTAAAATGTACTTTAATTACCATTATTAATTTGAAAGCCTTCAACATAATGCCTACCAATAATATTGCATTCTCAATAAATTGGTCCGTGTAAACCGGCATTAAAACTACTATTTGCATATTGAAAGGTTTTCACAAACAACTCAAGTTTTAGGGCGTTACAATTCTCCCCTCCTTAAGAAAATTTTATTCTCGAAATTCATCGAGTTGAAAATCTAAAGCATGAGTATATCCCTCTAGACCATCACGGTAGTGTCTATTGCTACCAGTTAGATTATTACACAAATTTTTGCCAATAACAAGATCAAATTAGCCAAAAGAGTACATTAGTTACTCTAATATATCAGAATTTAGTTGTAGCACAAGTGCAATGTCAATCGAATTCCCTATCTAGTTGGTTTACTTCCACCAGTACCTTAAAATGCTCGTATTTACTTCTGAGATCTTAATCGGCACTACATCCTTCAAATGGATCCTAGGCCTATACAAAGCAATTTCTATACCACCAATTTCAGAGAAAAGAGAGAGAAGATTGATGCCTTTAGGGAATAAGTCCTTCAAACTGATAGATGGTAGGCAACACTGCCAACTTATAATGAGTTACCAAGCGATTTATACTTATTAGTTCTATTTCTAACTCACATCCCTTTCAGTGTTTATTTTGGCCTGTACACTTACATTTTCCACCAACATTTCTTAGTGTCTACTCACCCTGACTAGTTCTAATTCACATTATTCTTTCATGAACATATCTATTCTCATGTCAATATACTCATCTAATAACTTGTGAGTTTTCTTTCAATTGGGGTGTATGTACAAAATTTTTATGTTATTATGAACGATTAGATGATGCTAATGCAACATATGCGAAATGTTTTGTTATGCATGTAATGTTATGCAAATGCAAATCTCATGTATTGGCAATGTATGTTGCCCATCCCCATACTGAAATGTTTAAACCAGTGTCCTCAATATCAGACATTACTGACAGGTAAACAAAGTGCTAGTACTTCCATCTTAACTAGATTTTATTGTTCTATGCCCAAAAATGCCTAAACCAAGCTCTGATACCACTAAATGTAATATCCTATACCCAATCTAATAAACAAGTTGGATTAGGATGTCACAACCTAATCTATGATCTGTATGCAAAATAAATTGACATAAATTTGTTACTTAATCATCAAACCTAAAAGCTTAATTAGAATGTTTTACAAATTTTACTTTATATATATATATATATATATATATATATATATATATATATATATATATAAGACAATTAGTCCCACAAGGTTGTATCCATAATGTAAATTTCCAAGCTTGCATAATAATTAGAATCACATAATAAGATGTATTATAAATACTTAACCATATACCAAATCTAAAGCTAAATATTTTCTCAGAATAACGAGCATAACATAAACTTACTCAAAATGCGATGCTTTAAAAGTGAAACAAGTACTTCTAGTTATACTAATGCATCTAAGGGATGTCCTGATTAAGATAAATTTTCTAATTAAATTATTCATTATGTAAAATTAACAAGGTATATTTTTGAATTAAGTATCTCCACATTAATCCAAATGAATACATTAGGAAAATATATATGATTACGACTTTTTAAGCCTAATAGGATTAGAGTTGTCGAAACCTGACACTACATTCCAACCTCCGGTGTAAAAGGAGATCGAAACCTGACACTACTCTTTTTGCACCTAATATTGAGTGACCAATATCGAGCACTACAATCTTAATTTTTTTGTAGATTCTTATTAACCTACACTATATATCACTATTAATCCACTACACCATTTGAATCCACCCATCACACCATTCGAATCCACCCATCACACCATTCGAATCCACCCAACACACCATCTGAATCCACCCATCACACCATTTGTCTACAGCCTATCAATAATACTAGTTGAACAATTTGCCTAAGTATAGGAGAAACTTAATATTTAGCTTAATGTATCTAAGTTACCAATAAGAACATTTGCAAAACAAAAATTCAAATTATTCATCATGAACAACCAATTCAAATTATATAGATATCCCTTTTTGAATCAACTAAATTATCTTAGTTGTAATTGATAACAGACATGGAGATATTTATAACCCAGATTTGCAGCCTTATACTAGCTATCTCAGAGGTGAAATTATACTATCTAGTCTCCTTGAATTTTTATTAAGTTATGTCTTAAATTTATTTAAGCTTTTGAATCATAAAATTTGGATTTTTAAACTAGGAACTAGAGTCATTAAATTACAAATTTTTCTACTGCTCAAGTTACCAACACCATTTTTTTATCTCTATCTTATCATACATTCAATTTCATTTATCTTTTCGACATCAATTCTAGAATTCCAAGTAAATCTTACATAAACAAAACTTTTCTCAAGCTCCAAACTAACCTAATGATAACAAATTTAAATCACTAGCCCATTATATTTCGACCTTAAATTTTAATTATATTCAATTTCATCTAATTAAATATGAATGAAATCGTTCGACAAACTTAAATCACTAAACTTTCATTTTTCAACTTAAATCTTAATTCAATTCATCCTATCAAACCAAATTTTTATTTTTCTAAACCACCTGAGATTTAAACCACACTTTTAATCATACTCAACTTATCCCATGCTTGCATTTTATGAGTTTAATTCTTAAAAACATCTTTAATCATAATTTGCTTCCATTAACATGTCTATTTTGAATTAAACCTGCGAACTAATATACCCCTATTAGGCATAAATAGATTCTATTAACAAGCTTAGGCCGGGTTATTCAAGTAAAGATTTCAGCCAACCAAGGAAGAATTTGGACGCGTGACCACCGAAAAATGAATGAGGAGATCTTGAGCTACAAGGTGGCAGTGTCAAATTGTCACTGGCGAGATTCCGGCGAGCCTCCGACGAGCAAATTATTAAGCAAATTGAAGCGAATTCGATTGTTATGATATGTAACTACGAAATCTTTTAATTTTTCCTTAATTTGTTGAATTTTCCTTTAAATTTATTAAGGAAAAATATTGAATTATTGATTAAAATTGAAATTAAATGTTATGATTGTTCAATTAAATTTTAATTAAGCTTAATATAAAGTATAAATTGTGTTAAGAAAATTTATTAAGAAATGTCCTTTATGAATCCAAATTTCCTTTTTAAAGAAATAAATTATTGTGTTGTAAATTAATGAAATTAATTCCTAATTTGATAAAAGATGAAATAATATATATATCCATAAATTGTTATGGAATTTATAGAAATTTATATGACTATTTTGGAGTATTTATTGAATAATGTAATTGATAAAATAGAGAATTTTTGTTGATTATGTTATATAATGATAATAAGCATAAAATAAATTGCCTATAAATTTTTAATGAAATTTACAAAAATTTAGAGAATTGTTAAGTGTATGGTATGTGATGAATTATGTTAAAATAATTCATGAAATAAGAAAATATGACAATAATTGAAGAGCAATGTTCACATAAATTTTTATGAAATTTATGTGATATATGGATTAAGTTAGAAAATAAATATGGAATATGCTTAATTGAAATATTGAATTATTGAGAAATAATCCAATAAACAATTAAAAGCTGATAATTTAATGTAATTTAATGTACACTTCGTATAAGGAAAAAGAAGAGATTAAATGATAAATTTTCAGAAAATAAAAAATATAGTGAATAAATTAACCGTATAAGTGAATAGTAATCGTATAACTGAATAGTAATCGTATAAGTGAACAATACCCAAAGGTGATTAGAAAATAATTCATAATTCGAATAAAATGATGAATTATTATAAATAATTCACAACCCGTATAAAGTATTGCAATTTCCAAATAATCGTAAATTCAGACCAAAAGAGTAAGAGATTGACTAAGAGTCAAAAAGTGAATAAAATGACTGTAAAAGTATATTTTTGAATTATAAAGAAATAATTCAATAAGTGCCAAGAAAGAAAAAAGTGAATTATCCTGACATAAGTCACAAAATATGAAAAAAATATATCGAGAAAATAATTAATTAAAAATCAAAAGAATAATAATTATTTATAGTGAATTATTTTATTGGAAAGGAAAAGGAAAGAAAAAGAAAAAGTTATTGTATAGTCGATAGCACTAAAAAGAGTGCGATTGAAAATATGTATTATTTTAAGTAAAATAAAAGAAATTAAAATTATTGAAGTTTGAAAATCATTCAGAAAGTTCTTGACTATTTTTGCCCTTAGCAATAGTCAGGTAATGATATTCTTATTCATGATATAATTGGCTAGCCATAGGGACACCTTATACAGCGATGCAAGTCATGGCGACTTGCTTTGCTATGGTTAGGATCTTTGATATCCATAGCTTCAGTGTAAAGTGAAAGTAAAAGTACATCTGTTTTATGCTCTGTGAGACTTGATCTTCCCAGATCATTTCTCTCTATATATAGTGGGACCTTTAGGTCTATGTCCCGCATATCCTTTTTGAGATCATGTCATATTGTATTAGGGGCATATTGAAAGGAATAAATTGGAAGTGTGAAAGTAATTGAATGTAAATGTTATAAATAAAAAAGAACTTGATTGAAAGAAAATGAAAACTTTGGAATAAAATTGAAATTGTTCCCAAAAGTTGTAATTAATAAGCAACAATGAAAAGAAAATATTTATAAAAATAAAATGTTTATGAAAAGATCCATGAGAATGAATTAGTAATTTGTGTACCAATTATTATTTTAAGAAAATAAAGAATTCAAAAAATAGTGCTATTTATGTATTTAAAGTCAAACATGACAATACTGTATTTAAGTATAAAAATATGACTAAATAATAAATTCTGAAAGTAAAAATTAAATGAAAAGTAAAATGATCAAAAGACAAATGATTGTTTAGTTAAAATGAAAAAGGTTAATTTAAAAAAAAAAGAAAATAAAGATTTATATACAGGGTAATCCAAAATACTTACATCACTTTGCAATAAAGATTATAAGTCTTGAAATTTCTCGTGCAGATTATTAAAAAATTAAAGTGAATTAAAAGAATAGATAATGAAAATTGTAATTGAATTAGCTAATGGAACTAGGAACAGGAAAATTGCTATTAAAGACATGAGTATCCATGTAACTTGTTAAATAAAACGACAATTTCATCAGTGATTCAAAAGTATAGGACAAAAGATAAGTAAAGGTAGAAGGAAAAAACATAAAAGTAGTGTAAAGTAAATTAAAAAGTATAAGAATCAATGTAAAAAGATTTCCAAAATGTTGATAAACAATGAAAATAGTACTGCAAGAATTAAAGGCAATTTCTGATAAGATATAAGATATAAATAAATATTTGCATAATATACGTAATTATTCTTTAATTGAAAAATTCTTGGATTAGTAGTCACCACTGAGCATATCTAGTGCTCAGTACGTAGTGTTTACTACGTGTAGGTACTGAAGTATTTTGGAAGCTCGGTACACGGAGAAGTAAAATACGAAGATAAAGAAAAGTTAGTCATAATTTTATTGCTAGTATTTGTGGCATATATATATATTTAGACAATGAGAGTATAGAACTGACCTGTATTAAAGGTAATATTTGTTAAATGATAAATATTGTTACAGTTCTGATAATGTCAGTTAATGAGCTGTAAATGACTATCATTGATATGTGATTTGTTAGGCCTCTAAGAGGCTGTGTGGATTGTTTGAATTTTTTAGGAGGTTAGTAAGTTCTAGCCATTGTGCTGTCGAAATTTCATAAATTGAATAAAATATTAAATTGTATCAAAGATGTTTGGCAATGATTGAAATTTGAAAAAAAAATATTTTACTGTTTATCGCTAAGTTTCGCATCGAAAAATACTGTTCTAATAAGGGTGTTACAATCATTGAGACTAATATAACTTATAAAAAGTTTAAGGCATGAATGCTAGCTAAAGCATAAGTCAGCCTAAGATTTATTAAACAAACAAGCCTCAAAGTAAAAGAAAATAAACAAAGCTCTGCAAAAAGAGCTCGATCGCATTCATAAAAAATACTAATAAATAATTACATTTACTTCTCATCTAGATACACCTTATCCATCTAGGACAAATCCAGATTGGGGTACTTCTTTTCTACAATGGTAAAAAGCTTATCGCTAAAAGTGATACACTTGTTAGCTACTAGCTCTATGCTTTTTAGCTCAAGCTCCAAGCACTTCTTCTCAAGTTCGGCCTTTTTTGGCTTAGTCTTTTCTAGCTTAGCAGCAACAATTTGAGCACTCATTTTCTCTTGAGAAAAAGAACTCTCTAGCTTTGTCCCCTTTTGCTTAGCCTCAGTCATCATTTTCTCAGCCTCAGCCACCTTAAGCTTGGCCTCTTTTAGCTTGGCAAGGGCACTAGTCGAAGCCTAATAAGCTCGGCTCTACCTTTTGATGAAGGAGTTCATTTTAGCAATTAAAGTGCCAACAATCAAGGATCTTTATGTGTGTGTGTGTGTGTGTGTATAACAATGAACCAATAAGTGTCTTACTTCGACTTGATGCCTCTTCATCACCTAGGAGAGTTGATCGGTGTTTAGGTCAATAAAGGGAGCCTCCTCGCTCGACTTACAAGAGATCGGGTGTGCAAAGGTGGTTAAGTCGTTGCTCTTCTTAGAATAAGCCGCACCTTGCTTTTTCAAAAACTCCAACACCTCGGCAGTAAGAGCTCGAAGGTCTTTCCCGTTAGACCTAGTGGCAGTAGCAGGGACTTCTTGTACATTGGAGGAAGGCGAAGCCCCTTTGGGGGCCTTCATGGCATAGCTACTAGCAGGCATTGCGGGTTGGCCGTTAGGGACCTCAACAAAACTAAGAGTAGGTATCTCCTCATGCCTGAAAGTGACTTATGCTGCAAAGTTGCTCAAGCAGCGCTGGTTGTATTATTGGCCACCTGTCTTTTAGCCCTCATAATCTTGGTCGTGCTTCGGGTACTAGCTCTCTTCATAGCTGCAAAGCAAAAAACAATTAAGAGCTACATTAGAAGTGTACATCAAATAAAGGAAAAAAGGTTACCCCTCTTTTTTCACCTAGAAGGCTCGAAAGTATGAGGGTACCACCGAGCTTCCTCAAATCCCATCTGTTTCGAACTATTTCCCTCTATCGAACCAAAGTTTGTTGTTACTCCTCGGATAGCCATATATCATCATCATTATGATTAATACATTGGGCCTAGGTGGTCGGGAAAATGAAGTCCTTATATAGGCTCTCGATAATGAAGAACCCGTTCTTCCACTTCTTGAGGGAATTCAAATTGCTAATGAAGGCAAAATATCCCGTGCAAACTTGTATATAGTTATGATCCTCGATCATAACCCTTATCCCACCATGTGGGTAGCTCAAAAAAGCTTTAAAGTAAGAGGAATGTTGTGAGTTACTTACCATATTTGAAGGGCAGATAGCATACGCCACGTGTTGGGTAGAGTTGGTCGATTGTCAATCCATAAAAGTTTAAAACATCGACCTTAAATCTTATAAGAGGTAGATGGACACTGGCCTCAATATCGACCTCATAAATCATGATCTTGCATTTGTCGAAAAAGGTGACGTCAACCCTTTAAGTAGAACTTGGTGCGCTCACATAGTATTGATTCGAGGGCCCCAACTGCTCAAATAAATGAAGGAGCTCCTCTTCTCTAACATTCGAGCCTATGTTTCCAACGCTTGGAAGGGGTTGAGACTCTCCTCATCTCTTGGTTACAGGTCAGCCAAAATTAAAAGGTCGATCCTCTAGAGGGGAAGGTGAATCCATGTATGAAAAGCTTGGAGTGCTATCTACCCTAAGTCCCTCTCTAGAAGAAATGAAAGCTTCGGTGTTGGTCATGATATGCCTTAAATTATAAAAGTAAGAAATGCTAAAAGAGTAAGGAGGAAACACAAAACAAACCTGTTGAGTGAAGAATTATAGAGAACCAAAAAGGGAATCCTAAAAAATGCTTAAGGAAATGAGAAAAGGGAGAAGAAATAGTGACAATAGATAATGAAATGAGAAGAAAAACAGTGAAGAAGTTGAAATAGAAAGGGAGAATGTTTATATAGAAAGTCTGGCCTTGTAACCATTCTCTACGTGGAAGCCAATCATTCATCCTCAAGTGACAGGCTAGATTATCATCATTACTTGGTTCTGCATTAGTTGAGGCACCAATGTCCTATCAGATACATCCCCTAGCCATCGTTTCTTGCTTCTTCAGGCACCATCATTGATGGTCATTAATGGTGCTAACAAGGAGATGAACATTACTTTGGTAATTTCTGGAGCTGACGTTTCGAAGTAATGCACATAACATAAATGTCACAAGCCTGAAGGGGGGGATTTATGATAATAGGTCTTAGCAACAGCCTAGTTCACCCTAGATTATTAGCCCAATCCACTACCTTGGTTCACGAAGCCTTCAAAGAATTTATGAGATATCACCCAAAGAGGAAGATTGTAACATCCTTATAACACTATACTATACGTACAGAGACTGTTTAACTTAGATATCACATTAGAGCTAAAGTCACCTGATTACACCATACCAGGTAGTCTAGTGAATTTTTTTTTCCAAACATCACAGACATTCAAGCACTATAATAACAAAATAATTCATATGCAATACTAATTACAGTTTATACTTATACTTATACATAACTATAATTTTAACATTTACATTCCTATTCCTTATGATAATATACATATGAGGACCCAATCATGGCCCTAACAGGATTATAGTTAATTAATCAGGATTAAAGTTTAATAAGGCAAAATTAGATTATTTTACATTAATAAAGTTAAGTCATATAAAGCGCATAATGGTAATTATGTACATGTGTATTAGAGTGTAGCTAAAATAGTAAGGAAGGATGCAATTGAATTAAATAAGAAGTTTGGGGTTAAATGTTAAGAAAATAAGTTTTAAGGGTTAAAAATTGTATAAGGGTGTTATGGGATTTTCCTTGGGGAGATATTTACCCCACTCACCTATTTAGGATTTGGGGGAAATAAGGAGATCAGAATTTTGGTGAGGGATCTCTCTCTTTTGCTCTCTCTATGGTATGAGGAAACTAGGGTTTTGGTGTTGGCTTCATGAAAAAGAAAAGAGGAACCATGAGTAGCAGAGCTGGATCTTGAGGATAGAAGGAGATGAAGCTTGAATAGAAGGTATGAGAATTAAGTTTTGGCACTATTCATGTAAATGATTTAGGGTTTTTTTTTCACACTTTTCTAGTATGTGTCCTCCATGATGAGTCTAAAGAATAAATCTAGTAAGCTTTGATGAGTATAGTATGATTTGAAAACTTAAATGATCATATAAGTAAAAGGGGAAGTGAGAATTGGGGTTTAAATTCATGTTATGCATAATCGGGATTCTGGGTTTTCTTTTTTGCTTCCTATCCACGGCCACTCACCATTTTCTCCTTGGGAATGCACGGCCACTTGGCCATGTTCTTCATCGAATGCACAGCCACTTGTGGTTTTTCCTCACTCACATGTATGGCCACTCATTCTTTTCTCCTTGGAAATGCACGGCCACTTGGCCATGTTCTTCATGGAATGCATGGCCACTTATGGTTTTTCCTCACTCACATGCATGGCCACTCATTCTTCTCTTTGGGAATGCATGGCCACTCATTCCTTTCTCTTTGAAAATGCACGACCACTCATTGCTTTGCCCTTGAGAATACATGGCCAAGCATGCATTTTCTCCTTTGATGTATATGGCCACTCATTCTTTTTTCTTTGAAAATGCACGGCCACTCATTGTTTTGCCCTTGAGAATACACGGCCAAGTATTCATTTTCTCCTTTGATGTACATGGCCACTCACTCCTTTCCCTTTGGTAATACACGGCCAAGTATTATTTTTCTTCCCCATGCACGGCCACTCATTATTTTGCCCTTGAGAATGCACGGCCACTTGCATTTGTTCTTCCTCTCATGCACAGCCACTCACTTTTTCTCTTTGGGAATGCACGACCAATTACCCTTGTCCCTATTATACACGGCCAAGTATGACCTATTATTTTTCTTATTGCATGGCCAAGTGCCTTATTCATTCTCCAGTACATGGCTACATGTGCTTCATGTACACATACTCCTAAACAATAAATCACCCATAATCATGAGTTTGGTGATATCTTAAAGTTATTAAAAGAGTCACGTCAGCAGGATGAACAAAGTTAGCCGTGAATGTGAGGATGACGATTGCTTACTAAGTAATGGTTAATATGAAAGTTAAATGCTGATGGATTAATAGATTATGAAAGTCGATATTCCATGTTAAAGTCTATAGAGGTATAATTTAGAAAAGTAGGACCATAAAATGAAGCATTATCGAAAGTTAGATGACATAAAGGTTATGGTAAGAGAAGGTAAATTGAACTAAGTTGTAAGTAATCTAAGCCATTAATATGCTATTATGGTATGGGGTGCCTTTGAGAATTAATTTTAGAAGGGCTTGTATGAGGTAATGCTTATATGAATTATGTCACTGGAATGGGGTTCGGTGCATGATAAGCACGTAATTAAGGACATTAAGATGTAACCTAGTAACTTTAAACTTACATGCTAATTAATGTATCTTATACGTTGGTATAAGGTATGTAATATGTCTAAGATAAAAAAAAGAAGGAATGTCATAATGGATACTTAATTATAAAAACATAAAAGCTTGATTATACTTCAAGTTATAATGGGAATTGATGGTAAGTCTTGATGTAAAGGAACCTACTCGCCTATTATTCATACCCTATGATGTAATATGAAAGTTACAAGTCTGCAAGTAATGTGCTAACGATTAAGATGAAATAACCTTATACACTTTACCTGGAAAAATAATGTTATAAGATAGAAAGTACAAGTATGATGAGCAAAGTAGAAGTGATAACGTTAAGGTGAATAACCTATTGTCTATGATCTAATAGACTATAAAAGTGAGCTAAATGGGCTAAAGATGAATAAGTGTTGACCATAAGCTAAGAGAAAGAACTTGCTTGTTTTACTATATGAATGATATTACATAAGTGTTTTTGACATGATGACATGTGTGTGTGTGTGTATTGATGTGACCTATGATTGTGTATGGAAGCTGCTTATGGCAAATCAAGAATAAGGTACGTCACCGAGAACAACTATGAGTTATGTAAGTTAGTGTTTTATATTTGATTCAACCATGTTATGATGAATAGTTGATTCATTATGTGAACCAGTATACGAAATGAAAACATGTAATGCCATGATGTGAGATGCATATATATATATGTAGGTATAATATGTGGACACTTGCTATACTAATTATGAAAGATTACATATTATTATTGTTGGCATAAACATATAACTATTATTGTAGGAACGAATGAAAGTTGATGCAACTATGTGATCATATGATATCATCTATGTGCACTGGAGCCTAGTGCAAATATTGAAGTATGATAAGAATAATGTGAATCCTTATATGAATGTTCTCATTAAGCAAAGATGCTATTATAAGTAAAGAAGAATATGTTGAATCGAAATATGCTTAAGAACGGTTAAGCCTGCGGGTCTTAGTTCAGTTGTGGATTAGATAGACATGCCTAAAGGGATACAGTCGCAGCTGCCATAATTGACCCCGTTTGGGTCTTGTTCCTTAATGGAACCATTATTTGACCCGTTTGGGTCCATAGTTTGTTCCTTGCTGGAACCATTATTTGACCTCGTTTGGGTCCATAGTTTGTTTCTTGCTGGAACCATTATTTGACCCCGTTTGGGTCTATAGTTTGATATTTTCGGATATCCATAGTCTGATACCTTCAGGTATCCATTGCTTTCGTTATCCACCCTTTGAACTAGTACTTAGGCAGGCTATTAAAGATGATAAAGTGGATACAAAATAAAGTAAAACATGCATAAGTCGCTTTACTTACATAATGCAAGCATGATGAATGGCCTCTTACATTGCTCATCATAAAGTGATTTGACTTTAATTGCCATACTAAGACCGTTTAAAGGAATACATGGTTATGATCAAGCTAGTGAACTATAATTGTATTCTCTAAAAAAAATTGCATGATGTGTGTTAAGTAATTATACCTAACGAAATCTTTTATGGATGTTACATGACCCATGCACTCCTTATGCTTAGGATGAACGCTAAATACATATCTCATGTAAATAATGAAGTTTAAATGCCTACAATTGATTTACGTATTGTCAATAAGCATAATGTCTGGAGCTATAAGTGGGAACTTTCTGAATGGATTAAATTATGCTAGTAATTAAAGTAAAGAGTTTTGATTTATAAAGTAAATTTGAAAGTCATCTAGAACTAGGTAAGTTCACTTAATGCTCTAAAATACGATAAGGTTAGCAATTGTGGTGAAGGTTGAAAACTCCTTTAGTTTATGCATTGTATGACTAACATTATTGAAGACTCATGTGTTTCTCCTCTTGTCGCGTTGGATGCAATGTATTGATGATATTTTGGGTAAGGTTTGTCCATATAATTATTTTCCCACTAAGCTTTATAGCTTAGCATGGATTTGTTTATCCATGTAGGTTCAAGTGCAGCTCCAGAGGATTGAGTGAGATGTAGTTGCCTTGAGGATTTCAGGATTCTTGAAGGCCATTTATATTATAATTATTTATCTATAAGTTTGATTATTTTATTGTGGCATGTAATTATGGCCTGTCTTATTATTATTATTATTATTATTATTATTATTATTATTATTATTATTATTATTATTATTATTATTGCTTGACCTTTACTAGGTTTATGATGATGATGATGATGAATGATAGTTATCCATGGTTAGTGGATTAGGGTGTTAAAATACATGCCATACCTAAGCCTTGTCCTTGCCTTCCATCATCCTCTATGTTTATCTGCAAAACTTGTTGAACTTTTCTGACTTTGAAACCTGCACTGAACATTAAAAATGCCCAATGGTAGAATACATATCCCAAACTTTCCTATCCTAATCACATGCATGCATACACAAGCTTATTTATTTATTATATTATACCATCATTAACTCTTTTAATATTGCTACCTCGATTATCCATCAATTACTAGAATCGACTATTACTATGCTTACGCTCTTATTCATTAACATTTAAGTGCTACGGTCTTATTTAGCAATAATATTACTTTACTTTCCTGATCAACCTTTCTGTCATTTCTTTTCACCACTACTATGAACTATCTATGTTTGTTAACCCCTTTGATTAATTCTTTAATATTATAGTAGCATTACTAATTAATTTACTACTATTATTCTTACCATTAATAATAACATCATTAACCTTTGTATTAACACTATCTATAACATTTTCATCCTGAATAGTCCTAACATTTTCAGACTTATTTCACTTACTAATCATATTCTAATTCAGCTTGTAGGCTAAATTTCAATTAACCTTATCATGACTAATTCCCAATTAAGTCCCTTTTTAAATTCCATTAATTTACAAGTTACCTTTTATTTGCCAAACATTACTATTTTTGCTATTTCTTAACTAATATTCATTATACTTTTAATTACACTTATGGAGCATACTATTTCTTAATTTTCATTTTAGTCCTTTCCTTACTATTATTAATGGAAAATTACAATATGGTCCCTAAAATTGTACATTTTTCAATTTATCTTATATTTTTCACTATTTACCCTTATAGCTTATTTTTTCTATCTTTTACTCTTAATACATGCTAAACATTTAAAATTATAATTTAATCCCTACTTTTTACTTAAGTGTAAGAATTATACTTTTGGTCCCTATTTTACCATATAATAGGGTTCGTTTACAATTTTGTCCTTTAATTAACATTTTATTTACTAAATTATAATTTGGTCCTTGCACTTTTACTAAATTACGATGGTGCTCTCTTTTATCACTTATTTACACTAATGCCACTACTTATCTTTACTTTCACACATAATTTATTATTTGACATGCAATATATCATTTAATCTTAAATATATTATTTTATGATAAATTACATATTGATCCCTATTGAACCATTAACTTACATATTAAATCACTCATTTTTCTATTTTATCATTTTTATCCTTTAAACTCATCATTTAGTGTAATTGCCATTTTTACACTTAACTTTCATTGAATTATAATATTGGCCTTCAATTATGATTGATTACTTTGATATCACTAGTTGAACTCATTTATGCACTTCATTTACTATTCATTATGCAAATTGCAATTTTGATCCTTAACATGTTATTTTTTTGCCAGTTTACACTTTAATACCAATTCTTTTCATTATTGACAAATAAGTTCACTTACATTTCATTTTCACTTGGAAATTAACCTTTATACTTTTATTCTTTACATAATCATTTAAACATTCAGACATGCATTCATTTCTTCAATAACTTAAACATTTATTCAGTGGTTCACTTTAAAAGAATCTTCTTATTTTTGCCACTATTACCCTTAAGGCATAATTTTTTTAACATAATTACCATTTTAATCCTTGAATCTTTTAATTCCTTTCAAATAAGTCCATTTTTACTATTCGACTTCCAGTTCTTATTGTTCTTTACCCCTTATTCACTTTCACTATCATTTTATTCATGAATTTTCATTCATATATTTAGTCATTCATTTTAAGTCAATTTCTTCATTTTGCTTCTAGTATAATCCTAGCAGAAACCTTCAATCTGGATATATGAGACGTGAACCCCACAGGCCCATATTACTACACTAAGGAATAATTTTAAAGGACAACTCCAATACTTTCACTGAACTTAACACTTCACTACACTATAGAAGATCATTGTAAATCTATAATAGTAAAGCAAGTTGCCATGACTTGCACCGCGATATAAAAATCTCTATGACTAGCCAACTACATCTTAAGCTAGATTAACCATCAGACTACTACTAAGGGCAATTAGTATCCATTATTTCATTCATTCATTTAATACATAATCAACATTATTGTACAATTATCATTCCACAACCATGTATTAACATTTTTTGGATTATTCATAATTCATATTCACTTGGATATCAAAGATAACACAGGATATGTAATAGTCTCAATACCGAATCAGCCGTGACCAGTATTTTTCGATGGTAAATAGTGCTTTTCGAACCTGAAAAGACACTCGAAAGTCAAAAATTCTTTATTGGATCATTGGAAAGTATTGGTCATGGTGAGTCCAGGATTGAAATTTGAAGTGAAATCAAAAATACGAAAAATGTAGCGAGTCAATTTTCCTAATAGGGAATGAGACTTGATTTTGCATAAATTTTTAAAAATATCAAATTAACTCCAAAAATTGTCAAATTTTGCATGTCTATATAAATTTTTGTGTAGAATATTTTGGTGATAAAAATTGAATTTTTCGATGACACCGACAATTATCAAATCGGATCGATAAATTTGAATTGGACCAATAACGGACTTCGATTGAGCCAAAAATTTGCGTACTACCTATTTTTTATGTGATAAGAATGATAAAATTATTTTTGGAGTAATTTAAAGTGAGAAAGTGAGAGAAATTAAATTAAAATTTAAATGGACCTAAATGGGCCCTTTAATTAAAATGGATTAATCCCATTCTTTAGGCCCAACCCTTTGCCCATTTAGAGGGATATAAAAGGTTGGAATATCTGAGATTATTCCAAAATTTTCCAGCTTTTTTTCCCCTCTCTATGGTGGTCGAACCACCAACTCTATCTTATTTCTCTCATTTCTTCAATTCTCCACTTAAAATCTTCATGTAATCCCAACATGAGAATGGTAATTTTATCTCTCTAAATTATATTTATGACCTCCAACCTTTGATTATGGCAAAGAAAGCAAGAAAAATTAAGATTGGAAAGTAAAGATATTAAGGTAAAGTTTGAAAATTTAATTGATTTAAATTGAATTTTAAGTGTTTTCTCATAGTTTTAGGTGCATAGAGTTTGGATTTGATGTGGTGGTATTGAAGAACAAAGTTTTACTTTGTGTCAAGTGAGAAAAAATGAAGTTTATGGAAGGTTAAGTGCTAGAAAAAGGTTAGTGACAACCACATCTTAGTATTTCCCTTTGAATTACATGATTTTCCTTTAGGTTTATTAAGAAAAATTTAGTATAATTGACTTAATTTGAAATTGATGATATAAAAATGTAATTAGACCTTAGTTAAATATATTAGAATGCTTAATTTGAACTAGAGAAATTTGTAAAGAATTTTTCTATTGGTGGCCGAATTTTGCTTCAAGGAGAAATGATTTGTATACTAAATATTTTAATGAAATCAAGCCTTAAATAGATGGAAAACATGAAATATTATTTCCATAAATTTTTATGGAATTTTTAGAAATTATTTGAATATTTTTGGAATATTTATTGAAGGACATAATTGATGAAAATAGAGATTTCTCGTTAATTATGTCATAAAATAATAATAAGCATAAAATAAAATGTTCATGAATTTTTAGAAAATTTATGAAAATTATTAGAGAATTTTTAAGTTGAATATTAGTATATGTATAAAGTGTATATGATGAATTAATGTGAATTAATTCATGTAATAAGTGAAAAATGATAATAGTAGTGAAATAAAGCATATATAAATTTTTGTGAAATTTATATGAATTATGAAAATATTTTTGGAATAATTATTGAATTATAAAACTAATAAAAATAATGAATTATTGTGAAATAATTCATAAAATGAGTGAAAATGATAGAAATTATAAAATAACGTGTATATAAATTTTGTAGAAATTATATGAAATATTAGAATATTTTTGAGATTTAACATTGAATATGTCTAATTAAAAATATTAAATTATTGAAAAATAATTCGATAAATAAGTACAAGATGGTAAATTATATGAAGAAAATTATTTCGGTATAAAAATGGAGTGAAAAATCCAATTATTGTATTTGCGAAAAATAAAATAATGAATTTTATCAATATAACTTGTAATTGTTCAAAAAGTTATAAAATAAATATTTGACTAATTTATCAAAATAAATTAGTCAATAAAAAGTATTAAAAGAGTGAATTATTATAAAATAATTTGCTAACTGAATAAAATTTTGTATACCCAAATGACTAAAATTTCGGACAGAAAAAGAAAAATCGTCAAAAAATTAATTAGTGAATTGTTAAAAGGTAATTCACAGAGGATTACACAAAAAGAATAAAAGAAAT
The DNA here is from genome assembly GCA_037975025.1 of Excoecaria agallocha. Taxonomy (NCBI): domain Eukaryota; kingdom Viridiplantae; phylum Streptophyta; class Magnoliopsida; order Malpighiales; family Euphorbiaceae; genus Excoecaria; species Excoecaria agallocha. The sequence goes on along the minus strand of CM075813.1, from coordinate 35,226,255 downwards.
TGTGAATTATAAGACTATAATTCATAAAGTGCATAAAAGACTGAAAAGTCTTAAGTATCCGAGTGAATTATTAAAGAATAATTCACAAAAGTAATTTAAAAAGATAAAGTGAAAGAAAGTAAAAGAAAGAAAAAGCTACTGAATAGTCAAAAGTACTAAAAAAGAGTGCGATTGACAAAAATGTATTGTATCAAGAAATAAAGCAAAGAAACTAAAGATTTTTAAATATTTAAAAATTATTTCGAATATGATTAATCGTTTTACTCTTAGTAATAGTCAGGTAATGATATTATTGGTTAGGATATAATCGGCTAGCCATAGGGACACCCTATATCGCGGTGCAAGTCATGGTAACTTACTTAGCTATGGGTAGGATCTTTGATCTCCATAATTTTAGTATTTTAAGTGAAAGTGAAAGTAAAATGTTTTTCGAGAAATGGTCCCCTGGGGATCATTTCTCTCTCAGTGGGACCTTTAGATTTATGTCCTGCATATTCTTTTTGAGAGTCCTGTCATATTACACTAGGGGCATATCGTAATGAATAAATCAGTATGATTTAAATAAATTGAATGAAAAATAATTTGTTTGAAAGAAAATAAAACATTGGGATAAAACTATAATGTTTCTCAAAAATTGTGATTAATAAACAAAAATGAAAAAGAAATTTTTTATAAGAATAAAATGTTAAATGAAGATTAAATTAAGCTTTTGTAAAGAAAAATAAAGGTTTAAAATAAATTTTTATATGAAAAAGATAAATTAAAATTAGTTGGTATTTTATGTACCAATTATTATTTTGAAAAATAACAAATTTGAAAAATAGTACTAAAGTCAAAATGTGAAAACATTGTCTTTAAGTGAAAATGTATGCCTAAGTAATGAATTCCCGAAAGAAAAATTAAATGAAAAGTATAACGATAAAAAGGCACAATATTGTTCAATTAGGAAAAAAAAGATACAAAGTCCTAAATAAGTTTTCGAACATGTTTAAATAAAAAAAGAGAAGGAATAAAAATTGTATGCAAAGTGTTTCAAAATAACTGTATCACTTTGCATTAAAGCTTAAAAGTCTTTAAAATAGTAATGTGTTAATTAGTTAAAAAGTTAAAGTAAAATAAATAATAAATAGTGGAAAATTATAATGATATCACACATTGGATAACTAAAAAATCAATCGAGAAATAAAATAGAGAAAAGATTTGGTACCATTAAAGATACGAGTACCAATATAAATCGTTAAATGGAATGATAATTAAATCGATGTGACTAAAGATGTAAAACCAAAATTAAGTAAAGGTAAAAGTTAAAGTAAAGAAGAAACGTAAAAGTAAAAGTGAATCTGAAATCGATTTACACATGAAAGTAACGAAAAGCAAATTAAAATGATTAAAAATAAAGCAAAAAGATTACCAAAATGTGGGTGGATAATGAAATTAGTGTTAACGAAATTAAAAATAAATTTCTGATGGAATAAAGATAAAAGATACATAATCTATGTAATTATACTTTAATTGAAAAATTTTAGGATTAGTAGTCACCACTGAGCATGTTCAGTGCTTAGCACGTAGTATTTACTGCATGCAGGTTATGAAGTGATGCGGAGGCATAATACACAATGGAGCAAGGTCGAAAAAGAAGAAATAGTGCTAAATCGAGTTGTATTATGACATGTATATATGTAGATAATTAAGGTAGAAGATTAAACTGTATTTTTATTATTGTTATTATGATTATTGATGGGTGAGTGTCGGTGAAAGTGTGTGCATGAATTTTATTAGTGTATGTTTAATTGTTTAAAATGTTATCGAATGAATAGAAAATTTTTGAAGTAAAGGTATTAAAGTGTATTGAAATTGATCAATAGTGAATAGAAATTTTTTTTTTACCGTTTATTGTTATCTTTGCTTCGAAAAAGACTGTTCCATGTAGGGTGTGACAGGATATCCTTAAATCTATACACAAACACTTTGATTTACATAATCACTTACCATTTCATATCATATTCACAAATATTTTATTTACATTTATACTAATTACTACACATCTTTTCTTGTCACCTTTTTATATTGATAAATTTTAACTGCATTTAAGTTGGTAAAGTACATAACCATCATTGCAATTTCATTTTAATTAATTACACCACTTAGATAAACTTATTTATCCCACGTAATTTAGCTATTTGTTATATACCTATTCATTTTATCTTTTTGCTTCTCATTTAACACTAATATCATTGATGGTAATTTAGCCCCATTAATTTCTTCGTTCTAATCTTTAATGTCTGTTTATCTCCATTTTACCAATATTTAACTAATTCTTCACTATTATTTCAATTAAATATATTATGTTCTAGTAACTTCGTTTAAAGTATAATATGTTATCAATGTAAATTATATTCAATTAAACTTTAATAATTCTCAATAAATCACTATGTACCCTATTTTCAATTATTATTCTTTTTACATCCTTAAAACTATTAAATTCACATAAGTTAGCTCCTTACTTCAATGCATTCGGCCTCACCAATAATTTTTCCTAAATTTATTTTTCCCTCTTTTATCCAATATTCCACTAACTTACATACTATTTAACATGATTACATAATTACTTACACTAGTCATCAAAATATTACCTTATGTATATACACAACCTAACCTAAGATTCAAATACCAAATTTATTTACTCCATTTTAAGCACTTAAACTTTCATTTATAAACTCTATTCACATATCTATGACCTTAATTTTAATTATCCATACATATTTCATTAAAAAGCATATTAGACATAATCTTAAATTTATAGAAACCAGATAGAAATTAAGGAATATTGCATCCACTAACCTTTTAAATTTGCTTTTACACTCCTCAAGCTTCCTTTTATTTCTCTTTTTCCCTTGAGGATCCTTCTCCTTCTTGTTTTTCTTTAGGTGGTCGAAAATGAACATCAAAGAGATCTCCATTAATTCACTTCTTTTATGCAATATAATTTCATAAATAGAAATTACATACTCAATTTCATCTAATAGAACCCTTGAATAAATTTTAAACCACCAATTTATCTTACCTCATTTTTTATGTATAATCTTCAATCCTTAATTTTTTTTTCCACTTTAATCACTCTAAATTGAGCTTATATATGATCACCATGTGAAAGATAAGCCTTGATTTGTTTGGAAGAGTGGGATTTGGTGGAAGATTTTCATGAGAGAAAGAATGGCCAATTCAGCCAAAAAGAAGAAATGGGAGAGAGGGAGAAGGCTGAGGAAAATTAAAAAAAATCACATTTTTCTGCCTTTTATATGTTTCTTAATAGGTTGAGCTTGATCTAACCAAGTTGGTCCAACAAAACTTAAGCCCAATTTTCATTATTTAGTGCATTATGTAACCTTAAATTCTCTCTCAAACTTTAAAAAATCAATTATCAATAAAATGGTTTCATAATTCTTAAAATATTTAAATTAGCCTACATAAAAAATTTTAACTCAATCAGAGTTAGTTTTTGATTCGATTCACTCAAATTGGTCCGATTAGTAAATTTTCGATTTCACCGTAAAATCAAATTTTCACTGTCAAATAATTCTGAATACTAATTAGAGCATATCTGAAATTTTTTACAATTTTTAAAGATCATTTACTATTTTTAAAATCTCGATCAAATTCACGGTTAACCGATTATTATTTAAACTGAAATTATTATTTTTCTCTTACTTTCTAAGTTCAATTCTTCCTAAAAATATTTTTATAATTCTCAAAATATATTTATTAATTAGGCTCCACGAATATTTTTGATTCAATAAGAGATTATTTTTCGATCTGGTTCACTTTTATCAGTCCAATAATTTTATTTTCAAAGTCATCAAAAGATTAATTATTCATTACCATATAGTTTTACTCATTAATAGGAATGCGTTTATATTTTTAGATTATTTTTTTGATATCCGTAACATATTTTATGGTCCGATCAAATTGAATCAAATTAAGTATATTCCAAATTTGAAAGTGAGTCACATTTTTTTTTTAATATTTACTTCCTCTAACTTCTTAAAGCTTTTTCGAGGCCCAAACGATTTTCGTTTAATCCCAAATTTGAATCACTGACTCCTGCTATTTTCAATGATCAAATAAAATATTTTTTGACTCTGAAATGCACTATTCAATTCGGTGTCACCATTCACCATCGAAAAATACTATTCTCGATTAATCCGGTATTTGGACTATTATAAAGCTTACCTCATAAAAATAGAAAATAGAAGGATTATCCCATTCGAGAAGGATTACAGTCCTACTAAGAAAGGAATTCTTTTAGTAGCTTTATAATCAAAGGACTTCGAGCTTATATATGTAGTTTGGCTCAGGCATAGAATCCTAAGCTTTTTCTTATTTATCCTCTCTATTAACTCGAATATTAACTTAACCATCGGAGATTTTCTCGTTGAAATTTTCAGGTGCTTGGTATATAACAAGATCAACTCGTCATCACTATATTAGGCTAAAATGCAACTTAAATGCTACTATTTGCAATGCGGTATCTATTGAATTCAATATCAATGTGCATCCGTCCGGTACATATCAAGCCCTAATTCATTTAATTCAGTTATTTTAGGCTTCGATATGAAATATCATGTTTAATCCAAATTTAGCATAAGATGAACAAAAAAAATTTCAGAAAATATATACACTTAAAGATCAAGATCAAAATATATTAAAAAACTCAAAATACATATACAGGGCTTAAAAATCAAGATAAAAAATTAAGAAAAATTCAAATAAATATATTCACAATTATTTAGCATCTAGATAAAAAAAAATCAAAAAGTATTTATTATCAAAATCAAAATATACAATCAATAGATGAAAAATAATAGATCTAGTACTAGACACAAATTCAAGAGCCTTAAATTAGGTGTTCAAGAGTAGATCGATTCTTCTTCCCCCATCAAACTCCAAACTGCCTGATATTTGTTTGCTTTTGTCTCATTCTCATCAAGATATCGGCAACGATAAGTCTGTCTCATATGGAAGCGGAGAGAGATGGAAGATGAAAGCAAAGACCGTGATAGAGTGAAAAAAATTCAAATATATATGTATTTTCGGTCAGACCAAAAAAGGTTTGAACCCAATCTGATTCGAACTCAAAAAATGTTAAATTCCACTAGCCACCCGACAAATAACCTTATTTGAATATAAATTTCAAATCGATTAGTTCGAATGGGTTCGGTTTTGCACATATAAAGTTCTCCCAAAAGTTGGATGGTCAACGAGAAAAGTCCAGAATTAGAGGGGAAAAGGCATTACTCAATACAACCAATCGTCTGGCGATTTTTTTTTTTTAAATATATATATATATATATATATACACACATAAACTTGTTTTCTAAGACACGTGTTGCAAAGAACAATGCTAAAGACAATTTCTTCTTTTTCTTTTCCCCTTTTCTATAACGTCAAATGATGCGATAGGGGGTGATACGATCCATGCATGCGTACAGTGTGTTTGAATATTCACCGTTGGATCAAATGCCTCATCTAATCAACGGTATACACTGTCCACAGTAGCAATTGCTTCGTGTGAACATAAACTTGTATTTATTTCTATCAATTGGACGGAGCATAATATATTGCGAAAGAAAAACATAAAACTATTCAATCGTTAAATTTTAAGAAAAACATAAATCATTATAATAACACTTTTGAAAAAAAAAATTATAATAATACTTTAATGGGATGAAGACTGTTTAAATAAGAGAAATAAAACACTAAAATTATGGATCCTAATTGTTTTTTTTTTAACTAAAAAATATATTAATAGTTTAAACTATTATTTCAATTAATCACAATATTAAAAAACATCAATTTTCATCTCAAAAATATATTATAAATAGATTAATAATAATAATAATAATAATAATAATAATAATAATAATAATAATACATCATAGTTTGAAAATTAAGGCTAAATCAAAAAAATTATGACTAAAGGTTGGATGTAAATGCAATAAGAGATCAAAATTAGAAGATTAAATAAAATAATAATAATTCATGTAGTCAAATATAATTTTTTTTTTGGTAGATTAGTCAAATATAATTTTAACCATTTAACAAAAGCTTTTCAATTTTCGCATTTGGTAAATTGACCCGAAATTTTTCCATTCACTCTCGGTTCTTCCTTTGCAGTTTCTCTCTTCCCAATCCACCGAGACTCTTTGCAGTTGCTGCCCAGACGTCACCGCAAGGCCCAGCAGCGGGCGAAAACTGCTCGCACCAACGCCAGCTTTTGAGTTTCTTTCTTTGTTTGTTTCGAATCTACGGGCATAAATCTGCTTCAGGCCAAGAAAGGTTTTTTTATTTTTCATCATCATTTTATATTGTCTCTTTTGAGGTTGGGTCAGCGGTGGAGTTCAAATTTTTTATTGCATGGAATTTGATCGCTACTTTGTCCTTCTTACAGAGCTGTTAGCTCCAGTTCCGAAATTAGAAAAAAAGAAAGTGCTAATCAAGTCTTGAATTTTGAGGCATTGAAAATTAGCAGAGAAACCTAATTAGTTATGCATTTTATTTTTTCTACTTTTTAATTATGGGTTTTGAATTTTCTAATTTTCTGTTTGGAAAGTTGCATTGTTTGCTGCTTTTTCTTGTCAATTGACCAAATTGAATTGGTTTTATAAATCTAAAACCGCAACTTTTGGCAGTTGTGTATCTGTTCTTGCCAATTGAAACATATTTCTTCGAAGCGGTAATCATCTTTCAGAAGTTGGAAGCACTTGAATCGATCAGACAGATTGACATGTGACCGCCTTGTCTATCAATTTAAAGACTAGGTTACATCTAGTTTTTTCCTTACGTTATTTATTTTTCATTTATGCCTAGGATATGATACCGTGTAAACATGGTAGTTTTTTTCTCTTTCCTCTGAAAATAATGTTTTGGAAACCAAAAAATAATGTATGTGAAGATTTCTTAGCTTGTGGTTGTGTATTATGAATATTAAGTATGTAAAATTTAATTCTTTTTGTCCTGTATTGTGCTTTTGTTATGCAAATTTCTAGTCTGGCTACGCTGTATTGAATTTTAAACTACTCTTTTAGTTTGGTTGTGTAATGTGTAGTGTTGAATTTTAAATATGCAATCTTTAAGTTTAGTTCATGTTTACTTGGTTTTAGTTCAAATTTTTTTTATGTCTAAACTTTTATTTATATATTTGTTTGATTTAAAGGCTTCCAAGTTAGAAGATTATGATTTGTGAATTGTTTTGTATCAAATTTCATTTTTGTAACTTGAATTCATGGTTACTTGGGTATTAAAGTGGTTTTAGGATGGGCAGGGGTCTTGAGGAATAACTATAAATGGGTTTGGGATGAGTGTGAGTAGTTCAATATTAACAAGTTGGGGATGCATATGGCAGTTTTCTATATATATATATATATGCTATTTTTATTTTATTTTTCCGTATATGACATATTCTCACTGGAACATGTTAAGATTGTTTACATCATGGGACGATTATTTATTTATTTCATTAAATTCAAGCTCTAGGTTGACCTGGTTTTTTTTAAATTGATCATCCTCCTATTCTCATCATACAAATTCTTATTGTGTTTATTACTGCTTCAAACAGCCACTGATTCAACTGTTTTTGCAATTACTTTGTGATTATATTTTGTCATGAGGCACTAAATAGCCCTGGTTACAGTTATAGGGCTTTGTAAAGCCTTTGGGTTGGAGAATTATCCGAAGAAGTGGAAAAATGGGGACGATTGGTGCAGAGGAGCTAAAAATATCACCTTCTGATTCACATCCTGGCAAAGAGCAACAGGCAGCAGGAGTAGGCATACTCCTCCAGATAATGATGCTTGTCCTCTCCTTTGTCTTGGGTCATGTTCTTCGCCGCCACAAAATTTATTATCTGCCTGAAGCTAGCGCTTCTCTTCTCATTGGTACTTTTCCCTTTCCCTTAAAAAAAAAAAAAGAAATAGTCTTATGATTTATGTTTTGCTTCAGCATTTCTGAAGTAGTATTTGCTTTAGGTCTAACCGTAGGTGGACTTGCTAACATTTCAAACACAGAAACAAGTATCAGGTTCTTTTTTTCCCTTTCTTCAATATCATTTAATTTTAACCTTTTCTTCAATATCATTTATACTTTTCCCTTGAATTGATTAGATGAACATTAATGACTAGTTGTTTTGTGCTTGTAGGGCATGGTTTAATTTTCACGAGGAGTTCTTTTTCCTGTTTTTGTTACCTCCTATTATATTATATCCAATTTCATAGTTCGGTTGCTGCTTTTTCTTTTGTCCATATGGTCTTCTTTATTTGTGCATCAATGTTTAATTGCCATTTATACAATTTATTTTCCTTGACATATAAGTTTGCACCGAGTCGGGGTTCAGTTTATCACCTGTGAGTAGTAGCCTACTTTCTCTTTCTACTATTTACGCTTTTGTAAACATTTGGTGTCTAATTTTTCCTGAATGATCTGTCAATCCCCATGCTATTTGCAGAAACCATTCTTTTCCAACTTTGGAGCCATTGTCACGTTTGCTATTTTTGGAACCTTTTTAGCTTCAATTGTTACAGGTTTTCTGGTGTAAGTATTTCCGTATTTTCTATCAGTTTATAAATTTACAATTTTCAGATGAGCTTCTCATATAATATAGGTTTCATTTTTGGTCTTTCTTTCTAATTGTTTCCTGGTTCAGTTACCTTGGTGGTCTCATGTACCTCATGTACAGACTTCCATTAGTTGAATGCCTGATGTTTGGTGCTCTGATATCAGCAACAGATCCTGTTACTGTTTTATCCATATTCCAGGTGATTTGGTATTCTTTCAGTTTATTAGCCCGACAGTACAATTATACTTTTTAAAATAAAGTGACTGCAGCTGATAAGCTAATCTAGCATGGCTTGTGGTTTTTATTTGAATGCTGAATATTGTGAGGGATGAAAATTCTATTGTGTAAGTTTGTTCCTTTTATTGTGTTTATATATTTATAGCATCTGTGTATGATGTCCTTAATTGCAGGAACTTGGCACAGATACAAACCTCTATGCTTTGGTGTTTGGAGAATCTGTCTTGAATGATGCAGTAAGCTCTAGTTGCCACATTTTGCCGTTGCAGTGTTTGTTATAACACATCTTTCATTCAATTTAAACTTAGCTTACATTTGCTGGATGATGATATTGTTTTGTTTGTTTCAAAATTGGGAGATGGCAATATCCTTGTACAGGTATGAAAGATTCTTGCAATATGATGTCAGCATAGATGAGATGATGTGCATTCAGTTTTGAATCAAGTTGCATTTTGTTTCTCAGGACAATGTCCTTGGTGAAAAGTCACTCATCTGGGTCAAGTCTCTTCATGTTGGTTGTCAGATTTCTTGAGACTTTTGTTGGCTCAATGTCCACTGGTCAGTTTCAGCAAATATAACTTCCATTATTGCTATATATGAACACTTCACTTATTTTCTCTCTCTCTCTCTCTCTCTCTCTTTGGCTAGCTTTGAGAAAACTGCCTTAGTGCTGTAGGTAGATACTATTAAAATGTGCTGTCTTGTGAATTTCATGCTTGATTATTTTTATTTGTCTTGCAAATTTCATGCTAATTCAATCTGGTACCAAAACCCACCAGGATGTAGGGGTGGACCTAGGATTTTAAACCAACGGAGGCAGATTTGGTTGAAATTAATATTAAGGGATATAAATTTAGTTGAAATCAATATTAATGGAGAAAATAGTCAAAAATAAAAGGATAAATTTGAAAATTATGAAAAAAAAGTTGGGAGTAAAAAGTTAGTTTTAAAAATACAAGGGCGGCAATTTTCCTCTGATTTTGTACATGGGTCCACCCCAGCCGGGAGTGTTCTTTAAGAGTGATACATTTTCTAGTTTTGCCTTCATTGTTAATTTTCCATCATTCATGATGCTTAATGGTGTGGGAGTTTATTGGAGACTGAAAGAATGATCTTGCAGAAAATAATAGAAAGAAAAAAAAAAGAGATAGCCATGCTTTTTCTTCTTCTTCTTCTAAAACACAGCAACTACTTTTCTTCTGTAGTTTCCTTTCACTCTTTTTCTATCTTCTCATGCTTCTCAAATGGTAACTGATCCTGTTCTCAACAATTAAGCATTGAGACATCAATAAGATGCATCATATTGATTTAAGTAATTTCGATGCTACGATAAACAATCAGATGCAGTGTCCCTAAATTTATCACTCGTGCACATTATTATACTTAAACTTCAATTTCTGACACAAAAAAAAATTTATCTAATTTTGTCTTAATGTAATATTATCACTAATGTTCAGATTTGATGAAACTGTTAGCTGGGTTGCTAACCTGTATCTCATCAAAGATTTTTTTTTTAATAATTTTTTCTTTGAAATTGGGACATATGTCTCAAATTTTTCTTTATCTTTTGTATTTTTCTACCATCAATTTTATTTTCCCCCCTCTGTTCTCATTATCATTCTTTACTTGGCCTCACTTTCTTAGCATCCAGACACAACTTGTTTCATTTTCTATTCTTCTAGGACCTCATATTTTACCTCATTAACTTCAAGGTCAATTCTTTCTCATCCTCCTTATTTTTGTTTCTTGTCTCTTTTGTCAAATATCTTCATTAGCACGTTCCAAAATAGTTACTTGTTTATGCAAAAGGTGGAATAAAAAGTGAAGTGCAAGGTTCTCATAATCAACAGGTTATGGAGGAGTGTGTAACTGTCCCTTCCTTTTCCCTCTCAATGACTTTTCGTTACTTTTATTCTGAAAAATCTTTATTCTTTATATTTGCATGTTTTTATTTATTTGTTAGTTTTATGTCTCCGCGAAGGCTGATGATTCATTGCTCGTTGTCCCACAGGTGTAGGAGTTGGATTTACTTCTGCATTGATATCCTTTTTCATTTTTTTTTCTTCATTATCATTCAGCCTTTTACTCTCAAGGCATATAGGTTGAATAACATTGTGAAGCCTTAATTCCTATTACCTTTTCAAGTATGCTGGTTTGGATATTGACAAGTGAGTATCTGTATCGGTTTTCTTGCACCTGTGCAAAACTTCCAGATATTTACAGAATAAATGTATGGTCCTAACTCTAACATGTGTTGTTCTCTCTTCAGTCTTCAAAACTTGGAGTGTTGCCTTTTTGTCCTTTTTCCATACTTCTCGTAAGCTTTCTCCTGGATTGCTTTTACATTCTGTATTTCTTATGTGTTAGATTATAGTCTCTTTTAATCTAAAAGTTTCTTTATTTTCCTAGTTACATGCTCGCTGAAGGTGTTGGCCTCTCTGGTATTGTGTCAATATTATTCACAGGAATAGTAAGTTAATATTGTGTAACTTTTATCCTCTAGATAACTTATCTCTGATGGAGCTTTGAAATGGAAATACATACATCTTTCAGGTCATGAAGCATTATTCGTACTCAAATTTGTCAGAAAATTCTCAACGATTTGTCTCTGCTTTTTTCCATTTGATATCATCTCTAGCTGAAACCTTTGTGTAAGGAAGCATACTTACTCATATCGGAATTGAATATCTCAATGTATGTCAGCCAACCAGGGTACTGACTTTTCTTTCTGATTTGCAGATTTATATATATGGGATTTGATATTGCCATGGAACAACACAGCTGGTCCCATGTTGGATTTATCTTTTTCTCTATTGTATCCTCACTTCTGTTTGCATACACTCATCCTCTTTAATATCAGACATTACTATTGTTTTTCCTTAACTTGCTTTACTATTTCAGATTTTTATTGGAGTTGCAAGGTTCGAACATTGACCATCTGGGTTCTTTAGCTCATTTGAGACTTGGTTTCTTTTTGTCATTGTAATGTTCACAAAATCTTCTTAGGGCATTTTCTCCTGAAAACTACTGACCAAGTTTTGTAATAATTTTTTTAGGGCAGCAAATGTCTTTTCTTGTGCATATTTGGTCAATTTGGTTCGACCTGCACATCGCAAAATACCTTTAAAACATCAGAAAGCTCTTTGGTATAGCGGTAAGAACAGTAAGCATCACTGCTCAATAAAATCATCCTTTTGAAATTGTTGGCTAATTAATTATTGGTGTGGGTAGGGCTTCGAGGAGCTATGGCTTTTGCCCTTGCTTTGCAATCGGTTCATGATCTTCCAGAAGGCCATGGTCAGACTATATTCACTGCAACCACAGCTATAGTTGTATTGACGGTCCGCCTGCTGACTCTTCCAAACTTATTCTTTTGGTTTCTTAAATTCTAAGTTATGCCTGCTAGTTGTAAACTCAAGTTAGATAGGGAACTTATTCATTAATTTCTGAAATTCTGAAATAATATTTCAGGTTTTGTTAATTGGAGGTTCAACTGGTACAATGTTGGAAGCTTTGCAAGTTGTCGGAGATGGCCATGACAGTCCCCCCTTGGGCGAAGTAATTTCTTTTTTTTTTTCCCAACATGACTGCCTGTTCGATTCAGTGAAAACATCTTTGTGTGCAAATAGTTGCATTCTTCCTTGAATTTTACATCAGTGCTGTGGTCAACAGGAGCTGTACCCTTCTTAACATGGAACTATTTCCAGATATATTTTTCTTTATTTAGCTTCTGAGGAGTTCTACGCATTACATTTGACATGTAATCAATACATCTTGGGTCACTCAAGTATGGAAAATTTTGAAATCTTAGCCTAACTGACCCGTCATCTACTTCCAATCAGCGGATTAACCATAAAGATACCAATCCGTGGTTGAAGTACTTAAATCAATATGAGCCTAGCCTCATAATGCAGCATTTGCATTTGCAGCCTTTTTAGGATTAGTTTTATGATATTTGAAATATCTGTTTGGTACACTTAAGGAATTTCTTAAACTTTTGCATCACATATTGAGATGTTTGTCAAGGTCAATGGAGGTGTTGCAAGCAATTGTTGGTGCAAGAATACGAGGAATGGACGTGAGATGTTCTTATGCCACACCCATAATACTGCAGCAATCTCAGCTCCTGCCTTTCTTTCACTCTTTATATTGAGTGTCTATGAATTGCTTAGTTTGATAAGGTCCAAATAGTTGATTTAGGACAGTTGCTGTCAACGTTTTAATCACCAAATCCTGTTATCTCTTTTCAGAATTTTGAGGGGAATAATGGTTACATAGCTCCCTCTTATAATGAGGATTCAACATCAGGGAACAGGTTGAAGCTGAAACTTAAAGAGTTACATCGGAGGTAAACTTAATGTTCACATAACTTTGGCTTCCCATCAATTTTTCAAATTTTAGCTTCATAGTTTTCTTATTTCTTTTTGGTTATTTTGCTTTTGGATGCAGTGCGGCATCATTCACAGCATTAGACAGGAATTACCTCACTCCTTTCTTCACAAGTCAAAATGGAGATGATGAAGATCATGATAACTTTGGTAAGTCATACTTGCAATCAGATCTCGATTAACAAATATGGTTTGTCTTCTTTTGTGGACTTTACCAAACACTAGTGCGGCCACTCGGAGACCTTATGCATATAAAGTAGTAGTTACACAACAATATATTGCCAGTTAACATTCTGCAAATTGTGGTTAGGTTGAACTTTGTTAGTAATTTTCCCAACTTCTTTTCCTTTTTCTAATGTCGTCCTTTTTATTCAAATAGATGTCTACCTCCTGAAACTTTTATTGCTGCAGGCAGATAAAGTTGTGCATTTTCAGTTGCATTGAGCTAGCATACGTCATCTCATTTTCTATATTAAGAGAATCATGTATTTGAAAAACGTGAATGGCTTAACATCCTGACCAAAAGATTATTTGTCTGCAATTTCTACGAGATCATTTTGTTCATATCGCATTTACTTGAATTTTACCATTTGGTTGCTTGACAGGTGACCCAATGCCCAGTTCCAGACTAGGAGGTTTCCGTGGCCACAACTGATGTTCAATGACTGTTGTGGAATGCATACATGACACTGAATCAGCATTGTAGATAGTTTACAGATGAATACACGGGAGGTTGCATTGATTCTATGAATTATTATTCACTGAAATGAGTTTCTCCTACTGAGACACACTTTCCATACTAGTTGATAATTTTCTTCAAATGAGTTTATAATTTTTATCATACCGTTCTTGAGATATTTCTTGGCAATTATAGACGAGAACAATCAGTGTATTTGGTTGCTAATTTTCTAATTTGACTGTATTCCACGCTAATTTTCTCATAAGACGAGCATCTTATTTAGATGTCATGTATATTGTGTTGAGATGTGAAGTTAGTTAATGCTGTTAAAATTTGCTGTGGCCACGCTGGGGATTTGTGGATGAACATGATGAACCCAGGTGTCTCTTGAACTTTTGCACAAGCATTATTTAGTTAGCATGAGTTCTTTTTCTTTAACGGTTAGGAACTAATATATTATCAATACCAGTTCTAAAGTAAAAGTGTGGGTTAAACCCAAGAATCTAGTCAAAATTGAAATTGACTATAAATTCTGCTTGCCTATATTCGTAGGCTGTTTAACAGTTGTGAAAAATTTTGTTTTGTTTACACATTACAATTCTAACAGCTCATTTCCACCCAAAACCTTTCTTTTTGCATTTGCAAGAGAATTTCACCTGTAAAAGCATTCAAAATAAGCACAAATAAGTATAAGACATCTAAAGGAAAATTGAAGATAGAAAAAAAAAAAAACTCATTTTATGAAATTAGTATGAAAACAAAAGTTAAAATATGGCTAAAATATTCACTTTTTTTTTTATTATACTCTAATTGAATTAAAATAAGCAAAATTGAAATTAGGTAAAATAAGTTGTTTTTTAAATTTTTGCTAGGGAAATAACTGGATAAATAAAAGCAGAGGATGGAGTTAGGTACCTCAAACTGAAGAACTTAGACTTATGGAAGAGACATCTCGCCCATGTCCCTTACGGTGGCGGAAGTCCCTTATAAGCGTAGAACACAACTGACAGAAAGCAAACACAGTTGCCCAAATAGATACTTTGATTGGATTATTACCAGTCTTGAGGAACAAACAATAACTAGCTATAGCAACTGTGCATTGTCCAAAACCACAAACTACTCCAGCAATATCTGCTAATGAACCAAAGGGAAGAAACCCATTTTCAGTTGGATAATAGAACCATGGCATTGTTCCCCTCCATTTCCAAATAACCCTTTCCCTTTTAACCTTACACACAACCTCAACTATAGAAATAAGCAGTGCCAGAATTGACATTCCCATACATACTGGAAGAAACAGAGAGTTGTGCTGTGATGATAGCTGATCAAATACCACTGATGCAAGTTCCACAATGAAGTTCGCAATAACAAAAGTCCACTCCAAAACCTTATAGTGTAAAAATTGATGAAATAAAAGCTTTATTGCCGAGAAAATAATTAACTTAATTTTAATATTGAGTTGGAAATACCTTAATACATAATTTGCCCATGTATTTGTCTATTTTTCTTAAATTGCCTATCTAGTCGGTTTTTTTTTTTCTTCACTAGCCCTATGTAATATGTTTTGTTTGGTTGTTAGAATGGCTACGCCATATCAACTCCGTATTAGGTAGAATGGATTGAATAGAACAAAATTCTAGTTTGCAGGGGTCCATTGAAAAAAAAAAGAAAGTAGAATTAATAAAAAGTGAGTTTACGGGCTAAGTGAAAAGAATTAGGCAAGCATAAAGATTAAATTAGCTAAGATTAGAGTAGTAATTCAGTATGCACGTGCATTTGAATCATCGGATAGATGGGATACTCGAAATTCGATTGTTCAAATGCGCGCGTGCCAAATCACGGCTCGGTAAGATTATGAATCCAAATCCACGTAAAGAAAAACCAAAAAGGACCAAAAGAAAACATCTGTAAGAACATTAAGGTATTATTACAGTATTGATTCATGGTAAAGTAAATAATATAGATTAAAGTTTTGACCTTGTGTTTGTAGCGTGGTTCTTTGGGTACCTCCAGGTTGTCTTGACAACTATAGAATTCAGTGGTTCCAGGACTATGCTCCATTCTTATAGCTATTTAATAAGAATGGATCGAGGAGTAGTAATATATATTTCGCACAACGATTGAGGATTTGGATTCGTTTCAAATTTCAATTCTTGAGCTAGGAATTAAGCATATGTTGGGTGAATATATTGATATATAGTGATTTTACCAGGCAGATTCTAGGCAATAGGTGTGGGGGTTTCAGCAATGATATAATCGCCAATGAATTATGTCCAATAATGTTTCAAAGAAGAATTGGATCTTCTTTGAAATAGCCAAATCTCACAACAACGTTTCTCTGATGTTTTGTTGTAGAGATTTTGGCTGTTTCGAAGAAGAATTGGATCTTCTTTGAAATAGCCAAATCTCACAAAAACGTTTCTCTGATGTTTTGTTGTAGTGATTTTGGCTGTTTCAAAAAAAAGTTGGATCTTCTTCTAAATAGCCAAATTATCTGAGTCTCGATCTGCTCTATGCATGCCTTCAACAATCAACACAAAATCATCAACAATGGACTATCAAGCCAAATTATAATACTTGTGACCCCTCTAAATATCCCAAGCTTACGCCCAATAATGGAATACAACATAAACAATTAAAAAAAAAACTACTTACTTTTAAAGTCACAATAATGATAAAATTAGATATTTTCTATTTCTAACGTAGATGGAACTTTTTTTTTTAAATAGCATTATTATACAACAACTTCAAAATATAAAATCATGTTGAGGACAATTTTGAAAATTTTTTTCATAATATTTGTCTTTGTTACCGTTAAATGTGAATGAAAGTAGTAGAATATTATAATACAATTCAGTTTCTTTTCAATTTTTTAGTTTGAAAATATAATATAGATGTGTGCTATATACTCTGGCTCAATGGTCCTAGAATGTTTGAGAAATCAATAAGGCCGTATAATTGTTATAGAAGAACAACAATGTTCTTAAAATATAATAAGAAAAATAAGCATGAAAAAAATAAATTACATTCCTAAAACTTAATTAATCATATTACAATTTGCGAATAGATGCCTCAGACATACACCTTAAAAGAATTGAATATTTTCATTTTATTATATATGATGTTGCGGATTTTAATCACTAAACATTATTTTTTACAATGTCAAAAGTGACCAAATAGTAGATGTGGCAAATGGACGGATATAGGTTAGATTATTAATGGTCGGATCATTGATAGATTGGATCATAAATTGGTCAAAAAAATATGAGTCATAAATAAGTCAATATACAAATGAGTTGGATGAATTTCTGTATTAATCGTTTTATTTTTATTAGCTATGTTATTTTCTGTTTTGGCTAAAAAGATAATTGCATTATATTTCTTACAAAATATGATATACCTGACCATCAATAATCAACAATAACATTATTTTATCAAAAGCAAAATAGTCTAACGTTGGTTGAATGGCTTTGGATCCAACGGCCATTGAATTATTTCTCTTCCTTTTTAGGAATCAAGTAACTGCAAATCTAAGTTAGAAAATTATATTTTTTAGAAGGAAAAGAAGATTATAATTATCCCGAATATTTTCTCCAATATTATTTTACTTTTTTATTTTGTTTAGGACTCTTATTTTATGTTAAGACAATAAACTTTCTTAAAACAGGGGAACTGACTTTCCTGCATTTTTGCTATGAAGTTAATTTCTTTAATCTCAGATGAAGGATTATCAAGTTTCGGTTCCAATTATTCATGAGATTGATTTCTTTCGATTAAACGAACTCCAAAAAGCAAAGAATTTAGACAAAGATATAAAATATGAGTTTTGGAAAAAACTCATTGGCTGCGGATACAATTGAATGAAAAAATAAAATGAATCAATTTTAGGTTGATCTAATGAGCATTGAGTTGAGTTGGATTGGATTCAAAAATAAAATGGATCAGTTTTGAATTGATACAGCGGGTATTTGTTTGGATTGAGTTGGATTTGGATAATTTTTTTTATGTATTTAGGTTAAATTTTGGATTTAGATCAATTTTAACATTGTAATTAAATAATTGTGTATCAACAATTAATATTTGAAATCTGTGTTCAATAATTGAGGTTGTACAAATACAAAGGTTCATGCTTACTCAAATATGACAAAAACTAATAAAAATGTTAATCCATACTCCTCATCTACATCTTGTCTCAAGCGTATCTACATGTTCCATGACCTGCACATAAAAGATTAAAGAAAAATTAAAAAAATAAAGCCCTGTAATTATAAAAAAAAGAAAAAAGAAAACCCTATTATTTGAATATGATTTTCTTGCCTAGACTTGAGTGCGAGAAGATTTATTACACCAATTCAATGGTGAATTGTCACATAAGTGGATATAATAAAATGTCAAGGTCACTTGATAGCGACCTTTTTAATCAGTTTGCTAATTTAGTAATACCCTGAATTAGTGTATAAGCCTTCTCATATTCTTGATTTAGGCAAGATTTTTCCAGTTATTTAGTAGTATGATATTCATGGACAGGATGTAGATAAGAAAAAAAAAGGAAGCAAAACTTACTTGGATCAGAAGTGGTGAGGACAGCTGTGTGAGAGAAATCACAGTTGAAATCATTTTTGCCGTGGGTTTGATAAAAGGAGTTCATGGCAAATGATGCATGAGACCTTACATTGTTTGGATCAAAACATGCACCGCCAGCTTGAATTGGCTTGCAATCCACACCTTGGCTGCACACGTAGTCTATGTTTGCTTGTAATTGTTGATCACTCGCTTCTGCTTTTGGCACACACCATTTCTGCCCTGGCCCTGCTGGATTTGGATTTGGACGTGGAGTTGGTCGGTTGCCCTAATTGCATATATTTCAAAAATAATAAAAACAAATCAATTCTAATGGGACAATGGAAAATATTAAAAGAGGAAATTTCATGTCGAGGCCTGGCGCATGAGGAGGCTTATACACCAATTCAATACACCATTGAAACAAGGAATTACCTGCGGAGTACGCATGATCCCCTAACATCATAAACAGGAGTAAAATCAGGTCTAAACAAACCCCAATTCTTCTCAGCAGAAGTTCCAGGTTTAAGATTCTCATTCAACAAAGCAAATATTAAGTCTCAAATTTCCTGTTAGGCATCAAAGGGGTACCCCTCCCAGAAGTTACATGCCTAATCAAATTTCCATTATACGCCAACGCGTGCTCCACCGTGCAAGCAGGCTGATTTGGGTCACCGGCGGACGGCCAACCGGTCTCGGCAATCATAATGTCCACGTCAGCATATCCCATTGCTTTGATGGCAGAGAAGACAGCATCCATCATAGAATCAAACATGTTATAATAGTTGATTTTGGTGTATCTATCATAAATGCCGCGGTTTGGTTGGAAAGAGCATAATTTGAAATTTTGGGTGCCCAGCTAAAATATGGATATGGGTTAACCATGAGAGGTGATTTTGTTTCACGTAGAAATTGTAGCATTGGTGCAAATATTGTCTTCTGGTAGCCTGGCCTTATCCTTGCCGTACTCGGTGGCACTGAGTGGTAAAGAATTCCAAGTGTATGAGGAGTTGATACCTGTAGCAAATTCAAGTATCATTAACAGCTAATTATAATCATAACGAGATGTATTATTGTTAAATGGATCATAAACGGATCTAACCTTAATATCCCTGATGCCAGCCCTAACAAGAGCATGGTGAAGGGTCTTCATGCAAGGAACAAGATGAGCAATCCAATATTGATTAGCAGACATTAAGATTTCATTGCCAACGGCAATATGTGTAATCTTTGTCTGAGGATAAAAAGGTTTAATATGTTGGTCAACCCATCGGCGGGCATTTTTTAATATTGGAAAGAGCTGGAATATCACCGTTACCGACAGTAACTACAACTGTAATTCCGGTGTTGGCAAAAGCTCTAAGAATGTCAGGATTTGTGTCAAAGATTTTAATGCTATCAATAATTGTCTGTGTTTTGAGGAAGTTAGCCACCTCTGCCGGCGGCGGAAGGTTGTTGGCTATTGTTCCATAGTTGACACCAATGGCCCAAGTTGTGGCAGAGAGGTGGAGGACGGTGGTGGTGAAGAGGAAGAGGAGGATGAGGAGGGGTGTTTTGGTTGGAGAGGGCATTATATTGTTGTTGATATGGAAAATGAAATTAAAGTATATGAAAATATTAATTATATATACAAAAAATAAAAGGATAAAATATTAATATTGAGGCAGCTATTTTTGACAAGAAAATTGAAAGAAAAATTTAGAATTAAGGTGATGAAAATTATACGAAAACCAGCTGGTTGGCATATAATCCTCTTGACCTCTTTTAAAGGAGGATGACATTCTGGAATAGTATATTTTATTATGTGTTATAGTTAATATCTTAATTGTAGTTACGGTATTATTCGATTTTAAATTAATCGATCCAATAAACAATTTTCACAAATTAATAATTAGCATGATAAAACAGCAACGTCTTTAATTTTCTTGTTAATAAAATTAAGCCAAATGAATGGTGATGAAATTAGATAGATAAGATTGATACGTGGGTTAATTGATGAAATAATTTTTGCTAACAAACTAAAATTTACTAATTAATTAATTTTATGGGTGCTACAGATTTATACGTAAAGTGCAGCAAAATTGGTGGTGGAGAAAATGGCTTTGTTCACGTATAGAGGTTAAAAGGGTTGGTTACAGATCATTTCTGCAGTTAAAAACTTTGAAGCACACGGTATTTGACAGTAATTAATATTTATGTACTGAAATTTAATTACTGGCCTGGGTTTTCCAGGACGCGTTTGTTTATGTTCGAAATTAGATGGCATTTGTAAAGTATGTGGTTTTGTTTCATTCCGTAAAGTGCTAAAACACCAAACACTGCCACCTCATCATTTTGCCTTTTCAAAAATTAAACAATTTTCTGATATGTTTGTTCTTTATAAAATTCTTCTGTGTTCGCACAAACAAGTACGGCCGACGCGGCGATGCTGCAAATGGGGACAGAGCTAATGCTTGACGGTGGGATAAAGAATTAAAGCTCCTGAAAGTCCAAACGCGTATTACTTTAAGGTCAGTCTATTGATTTATTCAATATTACTTTAATGGTGTGTTGTTTGACGGATCGGTTTATGAGGATTTAATCCGATCCGAAAACTCAAAATCTCCGACCTGACCCTAATAATCATATCCGAATTCCTTGTTCGGGTTGGGTTTTGACACACCCCTAATATTAACACACTTAAACATTGGAACTAAAAGACGCAAATATTTTATAGAAAAAATGATGATTTAAAGTTTGTTAAAAGGAATTATTATATATATTTTAGTTATATCATGCAATATCACAAATTTACTTTATTTTACTATAAATGAAAATTCACTAAATCACTGAAAACTGAGAAGGCAATGTGTATCCTTTTTATGAGGCTATAAATTTTATAAAAGATATGATGCATATTACCTCGTAACAAATCTTCTCAAATTATGATTTTTTTTTTCAAAATAATTCTTCTAAAATTGGGATTTTGCACTTAGATAAACTATTAATTTATATTTTAATGGTTCAATTACTCATCAATAGTGGTAATAGTTAGATAATAACCAAGTACTGCATATTAATTACAGCTCTCTTCAAACTGCACAAGAACTGAAACTGGAAAAT
Source organism: Excoecaria agallocha (assembly GCA_037975025.1). Taxonomy (NCBI): domain Eukaryota; kingdom Viridiplantae; phylum Streptophyta; class Magnoliopsida; order Malpighiales; family Euphorbiaceae; genus Excoecaria; species Excoecaria agallocha. Next base: position 35,204,678 of record CM075813.1, on the reverse strand, counting down.
TCTTCAAATGGAACTATGAAATAGTGAGCTTTGATCCTCTCTGCCAATCCAAATTTTAATGTATTTATACTTCTCAATGCTAGGGCATCGAACAATCCCATTTCAAATGTATTTGCATAAGCCGTGGCCTGTAAAAAATATATATATATATATATATACAAATATGAACAAGAGTAAACTTTATAATAAAATAAGGGGAAAAAATCTGACTATATTTTATATTACTTGAATTGAATTAGAACACAATCTGATTAAATATTTAAAAAAATGAATGAAAGATGAATTTCCTGCCCCATCCAGCATCCACTACAATTAGCTGGCAAAATCACTTTAAACTTAATTTTTAGGTTGATTTAAACACCAAAGCAATAATTAATTTGCAACCAAATTAATTATTCTGTTTGATCATCATAATTAATTAAGAACAACTTTTTCCTCCTTTTTTTAAATACTTTCTAACAGAAATTTATATTCCAATCTTATAGTATCATTGTTTATATAGTTCTACAATTAAAGTATAAATAAAGAAAAAGAAAACTAGATAAACATTTTTAAAGATTGAATGAAGGTATTTGGTCGTCAATTAAATGCAATTAGGTCGTAAATAATTTAAGATTTGAGGATGATTTGTTCATCAAAGTATAATTTAAGAAGCAAAATTTCAACCTTAAAAAGAAAAGAAAAGAAAATAACGGGACTTACTGGGGTCAGAAGAAGTGAGGAGACCGGTGTGAGAGAAGTCGCAATTGAAGTCATGGGCACCATGGGTTTGGTAGTAAGAGTTCATGAGAAAAGAAGCATGAGACCTGAGGTTATTTGAATCATAACATGCACCACCTGCTTGTATTGGCCTGCAGTCCACTCCTTGCCCACACACGTACTCTATATTGGCTGCCAATTGTTGATTGCTTGCTTCTGCCTTCGCCACGCACCACCTCTTCCCACTTCCAGGTCTCGGCCGTGCACCACCCGAAGTTTCTCTCTGCTAATGGACCAGGTTTAAGATTTTCATTAACAAGGAGAAAAGATAAGTCTCGAACCGCCGGTTGGGCATCAAAGGTGTACCCTTTCTCTGGGTATCACGTCTGACCAAAATGCTATTGAACCAAGCTGCATTGGCCGTACTACATTCCAGTTGGCCCGGGTCGCAAAGAGTGGGCCAACCGGTCCTCGCCCACGACAATATCGACATCGCCGTAGCCTAATCTTTTCATAGCCGAATAAACAGCATCCAATATTATCAGCAACCCATTTGCGAGCATTATTTATATTGGCAAGAGCAGGAATATCGCCGTTGCCGATGGTGACAGTAACAGTAATGCCAGCGTCGGCAAAGGCACGAAGAATATCTGGATTTGTATCGAATGTCTTGATGCTATGGATTATTGTTTGAGTTTTCAAGAAGTTGGCCACCTGCGACGGTGGCGGCAGGTCGTTAGCAAGTGTACCGTAGTTTACTCCGATGGCGGAAGCTGTAGCGGAGAGGTGGAGAAGAGAGGAGATCAGGAGGAGCAGGTGGTGGGTTTTGGAGTTCATGTCTGGGATCAGTGGTGTGAAGGAGAAAGAATGAAGGATAGATTGGGTTTTGCGCTTTGCAGTGTTTAAAAGATGAAATCACGGAAGTGACATCTTTAATTATCTATAAGATTCTAGTTAGAAAAACAGAGCACAACAGAGGAGTGAAATTATGAACGATGCACAGTAAAATTATTGTAGCACTAATTTCATTATTTATAAGCAATGATACATGCAATATTATCAAAACAAAGATAATTACATAAGGATTCTTAGGAACTAAAACAAAACTGAATCCAACGTAAGCATGGAGTGGATGAAGTGGAGAAGTGGCAACAGTTACCCACGTTGAGCACTTCATGTCAGTTATGTAACTGTCTTAACTCTCCCCCTCAAACGAAAGGGTGATTCAACCACACCGAGTTTGTCACGCAGAAACTGAAAACGAGAATTGGGCAGAGCCTTTGTAAGACAATCTGCTATCTGATCATGTGAAGGGACATATCGAATTTCCAGATCTTTATTTAGAACCATATCTCTAACAAAATGAACATCTATTTCTATATGTTTTGTTCGTGCATGATGCACTGGATTGGAAACGAGAGCTGCTGCACTTAAGTTATCAACCCATACTATTGGTTTGGAGGGTAGAGTAAAAGAGAACTCTTTGAGAAGTGACGTAATCCACAACATTTCTGCAGCAAGATTTGCTAAAGACCTGTATTCAGATTCGGTGCTTGATCTTGCCACAACATGTTGTTTCTTAGAGGACCAAGAGATTAAGGTGTCACCAAAATAAACGCAGTACCCTGCAACTGATCTTCGATCATCTGGACAACTCGCCCAATCAGCATCAGAAAATCCACTTAAATCAAGTCTATCATTATATTTGATATGCAGCCCAACTGAAACAGTCCCACTTAAGTAACGAAGAACTCTTTTAACTGCTTGCCAGTGAACCAAAGTTGGTTGTTGAAGAAACTGACTTAACTTGTTGACAGCATATGCTATATCTGGTCGAGTGTGAGTAAGATACTGAAGTGCTCCTATAATTTGTCTGTAAGCAGTTGAATTTTTCATGACAGTTCCTTCCTCTTTAGACAAACTTTCCCAGAAGTAAGTGGCGTTGACAAGCTTTGGCATTTTCCATCTCTGCCTTTTTAAGTAACTCTGTAATATATCTGGATTGTGTGAGAAACATACCAGTCTCATCTCTGTAAACTTCAATGCCGAGAAAATGATGCAGAGATCCCATGTCTTTTAGAGCAAAACACTTATTTAATCTGTGAATAAATGCTTGAACAAGATTTTTGTCATTCCCTGTGATTAGAATATCATCAACGTAAATAAGTATAAATAACACCTTATCATGAGACTTAAAGAAGAAGAGAGAGGCATCACACTTAGAGTGACTGAAACCCCATCCAACTAATGTGTTCTTCAACCTTTCAAACCAAGCTCGAGGAGCTTGTTTGAGTCCATAGATGGCCTTGTCAAGTTTGCAAACAAAATCTGGTTTCTCAGGATCAACGAACCCTTCTGGTTGCACCATATATACATCTTCAGCCAGCAATCCATTCAGAAATGCATTATTTATATCAAGTTGTCGAACCTCCCATCCTTTTGACACAGCAAGAGTTAGCACAATCCTTATTGTAGTGGGCTTGATGACAGGACTAAATGTCTCAAAGAAATCTACCCCAGGAGTTTGATGAAATCCTTTGGCAACCAATCTCGCTTTATATCGATCAATTTGTCCATTTGTTTGTATTTAAGCTTGTAAACCCACTTGTTGCCAACTAAAGAATGCTTTGAAGTTGGAGGAACTAAATGCCAAGTCTTATTCTGTAATAGAGCTTAATTGATACTCAGCTTGCATTGCCTTCTTCCAGTTGTCATTTGTCAAGGCTTCTGAAACAGATTGAGACTCCATTGTATTGAGTTGATCAGCAACTTTCACAGTGCCAGTAAATGGTAATTTCCGCTTAAAAATACCACTCTTTCCTCTTGTGATCATCGGGCGATTATTGAACTGAAGACTTCTGCTTTCTTCCATTACTTCATTTCTGGTAACACTTATAGGAAGATTTTGTTCTGCACTGCAAGAACTTGAACCAGCTTCAACTGAGTTTAATTCTTCTGGTGTGTGTGAAATAGAACTTTCAGAATTTAGTGAAGCTATTGGAGAAACCTGTTCATGATTTGTACGAGAAGAAGGTACACCTGTACTCAAATTATTAGGCTGCATGTGCCATGAAAATGGTGAAGTAACTACAAACGGAGTTGAAACAACCTTTGTATTTAGAAAACCATCAGCAAATGGAAATTCTTTTTCATTAAAAACAACATGTCTTGAAATATATATTTTTCCCGTGGAACTAAGACATTTGTACCCCTTAAAAAACTCACTGTATCCTAAAAACACACATTTGGTAGAATGAAATTGGAATTTATGACTTTGATATGGTCAGAGGCATGGAAAACAACTACATCCAAACACTTTTAGGAAATAATAATCTGGAACTTTGTCAAATAGCTTCTGTATTGGTGAAACATTATGAAGAACAGGAGTTGGTAATCTATTGATTAAATAGACTGCACTTTCAAAGGCTTGCCACCAGTATTTTAATGGCATTTTAGCTTGAGCCAAAAGAGTTAAACCTACTTCAACAATGTGGCGATGTTTTCTCTCTGCTCTTCCATTTTGGACTGAAGTATATGGACAAGTTTGTTTGAAAATGATTCCAGACTTTTGAGCTATATGTGAAAAAGATGAATATTCCGTTCCACAATCTGAATAGAGTTTTTTTTATTTTAGTTCCAAATTGATTTTCAACAAGATTTTTGAAATGAGTAAATGCTTGAACAATGTCACTTTTTGCTTTAAGAGGATAAATCCAAGTAAATCTACTGAAGTCATCAATAAAATGGATGTAAAATCTGTATCCAGATGATGAAAGTAATGGTGCAGGTCCCCAAAGATCAGTGTGAATTAAATCAAGAACATTTTTCGCTTGAGACAAAGAATTTTTAAAAGGTAAAGCATGTGATTTTCCAAACTGACAAGCATCACAGAAATTAATATTATCAGCTGCAGAACTAGAATTGCATTCTTGTAAAACTCGAAACAGGATTCGTTTAGATGGATGTCCTAACCTTCTATGCCATACATCCACATTTGAACTCTGTGAATTCAAACAAGACCTTGATTTTGCTAAACTAGTTGAAAAAGAAACAATTCTGGGATTGATTTTTGAAAAACTAGACTTCTTTGAGAAAGGTGCAGCTTCAAGTTTGTACAAACCATCTTCAAGTTTCCCTTTGAGCATCATCAATCCTGTCCGTTTGTCCTTCACAAAACAACCAGAAGAGTTAAATATGGTATCCACTTTGTTATCAGTCACCAGTTGTGATACACTCAGTAGATTCTTTGTAATTTTGGGAACACACAAGACATGATTAAGAGATAAATCTTTCCATTTTGTTGCAAGTTTTGTGTTACCTATATGACTGATAGCAAGTTTGCTTCCATTGGCAACAATAAGAGAATTCTTACCATTATAGTCTTGTTTGTGTGGTAAGTTCTGAGGATTGTTGGTCACATGATGGCTGGCACCAGTATCAGCATACCATGAGGAATCTTCAACGATCTCAGGTGTAGCAATGAGAGCATTTGAATTGTGATTTGATGAGTTGGACCCAAAATTACGATCAAATCTGTTCCAGCAAACAGATGCAGTGTGGCCTCCTTTATCACAGATTTGACACATGAGTTTGTTTCCATTATTTCTGCCTCCTCTTCTACGAAATCTGCCTCTAGAACCTCTATTATTGTAATTTGCTCGATTTTGCCCTCTACCCCTGGTACTGAAGTTGCTTAATGACAGATTAGCAGTGGATTGATTCAAGTTAATACCCTCTGTTTGGTGAGAATGTAACTGCTCTAATCTGCTTTCATATGTCAACAACGTTGTTTGTAATTCAATCCAGGAAACTGACTCTTTATCAGTGAGCAGAGTGACAATTGGAGTATATTCTGTGTCAAGACCACTTAAAATTTGAACAATTAGTTCAGGTAAAGGTATTGGATTACCTGCCAATGCTAGATTGTCAGCAATGGTCTTCATAGTTGTCAGATATTCCTCCATTTTCATGCCTCCTTTCCTCGTTTTCTGTAGTTCATCTTTGTAATAAACTACTCTCGATCTTGTATGTGCACCCGACAACTCTTTTGATGTTGATTTCCGCATTAATTGAGAGGCTATATCTGAACTCATGGTACTATAAAGCCATCCCAAAAGTAACTGATCATTTGTAAACCACTCTTCATACTCAGGATTTGGTATTTTAACGGTACTCCCTGGTGTAGTACTTGACAGAAACTCTGGAGGACACAGCTTAGTGCCAAGAACATAGCCATCTAATTTATGGCCTCTGATGATCGGCATTATCATAGTTTCCCATAGAAGATAGTTTGAGCGATCAAGTTTAATGGCAGTATAGTGAGTGGGTAAACTTTTGTTTTGTAAGGTAGAAAAGATTTGTGATTCACTAGAGCTTGGAGTTCCAGTTGGAGATGTCATGTTTTAACGTTTAAATGAAGAAACTTATCCAGACGAACCTTGCTCTGATACCAAGTTAGAAAAACAGAGCACAACAGAGGAGTGAAATTATGAACGATGCACAGTAAAATTACTGTAGCACTAATTTCATTATTTATAAGCAATGATACATGCAATATTATCAAAACAAAGATAATTACATAAGGATTCTTAGGAACTAAAACAAAACTGAATCCAACGTAAGCATGGAGTGGATGAAGTGGAGAAGTGGCAACAGTTACCCACGTTGAGCACTTCATGTCAGTTATGTAACTGTCTTAACTATTCTTTTTCTCTGTCACCACTTCAAGTTTTAGGAGACTTTTATAATTATAGGGGGTTGTACACAGGGATCTGCAAAATCCGAATGGATCCGATATATTTGAATAATTCGAACCGAATCGATATATTAGGGTGAAATTAATCGAATTTATTGATTCGATTTGGATTTGGATCGGGTTAAAATCACTCCAAATGCAATCTGATATTCCACCGGAATAACATTACTATAAAGGCAAAAAACATAATTTCTTCACTTCCTTCTTCCATCATTTGTCCAGATCCCTACATAACTATGGCCGCCTGAGCTTTCCTGACTTACTATTTACAGCTATACAACTTTTCTTCTTTTGTTCCTTAATTAATCGTCCTGCAAAGGTGAATTTTTGTTTATTTTTCAGTTTCCTTTACAATTTTTATGTAATTACGGATTAATTTTGAAGTAATTACACTTTCTCTTCCTGCGTGTGATAGAGTTACAGTTGCTTTCATTAATTTTTTAGCAGAGCATATCTCTCCCTTGAATGATTTTTGTTAATATTGAGATTTTACTTTTTTTTTTTCCTGTAACTATGCTTTTACTTCAATTTTAAGAGCTTGTGTAACTGTCCAAGCTTTTGATGGAAGTAACTGAACTATGGTAACATTTCGTAGACATAATTATGCTAAGATTTTCTTATTAGTTTTATTTTAGAGCTTGTGGTGGGTCTCTAGGATCTCACTAGTTTGAAATTGTCTTCCTGAAGCGTTCAAAACACAGGAAAGAGCTTCACTAGAAGGTGCTGCTAAAAGGTGTGAGTACACACAAATGTTTCTATCTCTCTCTCTCAATATTTTGTTTGATTTTATTTCAAGCACTGTGTGTTTGATTTAATGATAGTAATCTTGGATTTTGATAATTTGTTTCAAGCTTAATTGGGGTGATTTCAACAGTAATTGGATATTTGAGGAACTTGCAGTCGATGATTTACCCAACATGCAAAGTTCTAATTGTGTATAATTGTATATTGTTACTTGACCACTTTAGGTTGTTCTGTTTTGACAAATGCTCTTGTTTTTTCTTCTTGTTCTTAACTAGACAAGGTAGGTTGTTGTTTTGCATATTTAAGGTTTTCCACCTCACATTTATTTTCATCGTTTATTAATTTATAAACTAAAGAACAAGAAATACATTGTTTGATGAAGTTGTAAAAGAATTAGAATGCATTGATATGATATTCCTTTAGCATGGTGAGATTCTTTATTCTTTTAGGACACTATGCAATTCGTATGTCAAGATTTTCCTCTCATTTAAGCCATGCATTATAATGGCTCTATATTGCTGCATCTGTAGAGTGTTTAGACAATTATATACAATTAGGAAACCTAGAGTTGAGGCTGTTTATACTATGCTACCATGATAAAATTTTGTGTGAGAAGAGAGTTTATGGACTGTTGGATACATTATAAAGGATAATGGTCGGATTTCTCAACACTAGTTGATTTTGGAAGCTTCTCATGTGTGATTCTCTCTAACTGTATCTGATATACACTAATTGCTAGTTAGCACAGGAAGCTTAATTAAGTACATTTTAAAATTTATTTATTTTGATCTTTGTTCTTAATTTATAATTAATTATCTCTTATTATTTATAAATTAGGTGGTCATGAAAAAATTAAAGAGCGAAGATGATGGTATATTAACGTTTTTAATATATGTTTATTATTGTTGGATGTTTAATTTTGGATATTTAATTTGATTTTTAATGTTTATTGTATATGTTTATTTTAATTATTGTTCTTAGTATTTAATTATTATGTAATATATGTTTTTTTTAATTTTTTAATTTTTAGTTTATTGTATTTTTAAATTTTTTTGGTGGTGACTAGTGTTGATTTGTATTTCAATTTAATTTTAAGTTTAAACAAAAAAAATAATACTAAATTCGGTTGATCGGGTTAAAAGGATCGGGACCCAATAATTATTGGGTTAATCGGATAGGGGCCCGATTTTTATATAGGATCGGATTGGGTGAGATGAATGCTACTAATTCGAATTTTGGCTTAATCGAACTCGGTTCAGGTTGGTCCGAATCTGGCCGATGCTCTAGTTGGACCCAAGATAAAGCAAGTAAAAAGCCCTATATAATTGTGTAGTCTAGTCCATAGATTTGGGTATTTTCAAAATTAATATGATCCCAAGTCCATGACCAGTACGTTGGTTAGCTACTGAAAAATTCAATCCGTATAATTAATGTCAAACAATTTAAAAAAAAATTACAAAAACAGTCTAACTTAAGACTGGGCATGAAAAATAATATAGGATAAAATGGAAATTTTAATTAAAATGTAAAAATTATATATTAAAAATTACATAAAATAGCCAATTAACCATTTATTTTTAGCCGCTAGTAAACTAGACATTAATTTCAGTTTTAAATCTATTAATTATAATTTAAAAAAATTATAATATATGTTCACATCTAATCGAACTAACTAGTCGCATGTATCTTGATTTGAATTCAATTTTGACAATCGATTCAACAATTTTTTATTTTTTCGGTCCTAGTGTGGGAGCTATATTATGTATTTTAAATTGGTTTTGAAGAAAAAAAATACTTCTAAATTTATTTAAAATACTGCTAATTAAATACCTTTATGGTATGAATATTTAGGGGACACAATAAAAATCAATTTTTTAGCTAATCGAAAAAAAAACTAAACTAATTTTAGACTAAATAAATCAAAATTTTAGGGTTATAATTTTTACTTTAAAAATCAGTTAATTGATTTGTACACATTTTATATATTATATTTTAATTTTTACACTTAAATTTTTTAATATTTTTTTTATAATTTATAAATATTACAATATATGGCTTTCTAAACTAATATTATAATATATATTTTTAGTAAATAAATCTTAAATAATGTTTTTATTATCATTTTTTATTTATTTCATATGTATAATTAGCACTCTAATGTTACATTCATATTAAATATATTCAATTTTTATAATTAATTATGAAAATCTTATTTTTCTTTTGATTTTTTAAGGATATTAAATTTATTCGTATTTTGGATTTTTGAAATATTTTTAACTATTAAAAATAACATTACAAATTGTATAATTTATTAAATTTATATGTTAAAATTTTTTAATGGTTAACTAATAAATCAATCCAGAAAATTATTTAAAAATCGAAATCAATATAATAATTAATCAAAAATAACGGACTAGTTAATAAAATTATCAATTATTCTCACTCCAATAAAAGATTATCTCTATAATTGTTAAAAAAGAGATTATCTCTATAGTTATTAAAAAAGGGTGTTGACTGTTGAAATACAACTTTTTTTTCACATTTTTCCAGCACTTATGGGCTATAAGAGCGTATTAAATAATTTAAGAAATAGGGAGGAAAAAATTCAAGAGAGTCGAACATGAATGAGGATATCCTGTTGGAGACGGAAACCTTCTGGTCACTGGAGAACGTGCTTCCACTAACACCACTGGATGACAAGTCGGCCAAGAAGTCTAAGTGCGATCTGGATAGCAAGAGGGCTGTCAATAGGGATGAAAAGCCATATGTCAATCACTCATTTTGAGAGGCTTTGCTGCATAAGGCTAATCATATGAAGGACTCTTTAGCTCAGTTGTGGGATTTTGAGAATGAGGATTTTGTGAATGACAAAACAAAAAGTATAGATATGGAAGGTAATGAGACTGATTCAGATGAAAAATTGGATGACGATAGTGAAATATCAGTTGAATGGGTGGAAGGTTTACCATCAATTACCATCTTAGAACATCTGAAGGGTAGGTTGGCAAAACCTTGGATGCAGTCAATAGTGGTGAAGATGTTCAGAATCAGACCACTGAGGTGCAGGATGGTATAATCATATAAAATATAGATTTATGTATTACAAAAGAGGGAACTGATCAAGCCTTCCAGATGGGAAGTGAAGCTATTAATTTAGTCTCTCCAATTTTGGATTCAGATAAACATTGTGCAGTTATGGCAGAAAACCCATTATCCTTTCTTCATCTTCTAGATTTAATTCTAATAGGAATCTAAAAATGGGAAAAAATATAGGCAACTGCCAATTAGCGACGGCATTATTTTCGTTGTAAATTTAGCGACGGATTCGCGGCTGTTTTACAATTCCGTCGTGAGGAGTATATTTTCTATTTTTTGCGACGAAATAGCGACGGAATAAAAACTAGTCGCTAATTATTGGCGGGAAGTGTATGCACCATGTTTAGCGACGGATTTGTTACAGTAATACAATTAGCGATGTATTTATTTAGTCGCTAATCCGTCGTAAATAAATTAAAAATAAGTTTTTTATTTTTTTAATTTCACTCACATGATTTATGTATAGTTTCAAGTAATTTTAATATATATCATATGAAATGAATATTTTATTTTGTAACATAAAATTATAAATTATTTTATAAGTTGATAATAATTTTTTATCAATTATACCAAAATCTAAAGTTATTTATTGAGAAAATTAACATTTTTAATCATAATAATAAATTAATTATTGAGATTATTATATATTTACGTGTTCAAGATTAATAAAAATAAATATTTATAAAATAGTAATATAAAATTTATTATTTGATTTAAAATAATAATAAAAAAATTTGTAATTTATTTTTATTTTATAAAATTTAAATCAAATTTTAAATTATTAGGAATTATATTGATTTCTTTATCAATTATCCCCAAATATAAACTTATTTATTTAAAGAATTACATTTTTAATAATAATAATAAAGTAATTGTTATAATTATTGAAGATTGATATATTATGAAAAATAATAAATATAAATATTTATATAATAATTATATAAATTTTATTATTTCATTTAAATTGATTATAAAAATTTATAATTTATTTTTATTTTGTTAAAATTTTGATCAAATTTTAAATTATTAAAAATTTTAGTTATATATATTTACAAAATTATCCTTAAATACAAGGATAAAATAATGAAATTTGGTAGGGGCATTTTAGTAATTTATCCTATATAATATTATTTTCTTATTTTCAATTAATTTTTTTAAAAATTTATAATTTTGATTATTCCAAGTATTATAATATAAATGAAAAATACAAATACATATTTATTGTTACTAATTAAGATTAAAAAATATTTTAAAAAATTTGAGAATTAAAATTACAAAAAAGTAATTAAATAAGATAAAAAAAATCACATGGACTTCGAGCATGTGATCACTTTTAAAATATTTAATAATATTGACTAGATATTAACTATAATATTTTTTCTCTTCTCATTTTGCTTTTTGTTTTTTATAATTTTAATAATATTCTACTTTCATATTCCATGATATATAAAAATAAGTTTTTTTTGCCTCTTGTTGGTGAAATCGTTGGTAATAATTAATTTTTTCTTGATTTCACTTAAGTTTAAATCGGTGATTTGCATTGTGGCTGTTGATTTCTTATTTGCATCATGACTAACTGCAACTTCCTTAACTCAAGTTGATTAAATCACCGATGAAATGGTTCATTTCTTACCTCTTATTTCTGTTTCTTTTTCGTTTTTTTGGGTTTGCTGTCATATCTCGCACTGCACAAGGCCATGGATGGATGAGACCTGCCATTGGGGTCATTGAGCTCACTCAATGTATTATTCAGGTGACAATTAGGAGATACAAGTTTTCAGTTATCATTACAATCAACCGATGTTGTTTTCTTAAATATTAGTTCAGACTTAAGATATAGTAGTGAACTCTCATTTTTATTATATGTATATTTTGTTCAAGTTACATAATCCAAGGGTTATTGAGACTAATGTGTGCTTTCATAGTACAGAGAAACTCTACTATCGATCACGCCTTAATCTAATTATTTTAGTTTGAAGCATTTTTTAAATAGTAAATTTATAAAATATATTTATGAAATAAAAAATATTGATGAAATTTTATAAAATTGATAGGGTACTTTTTGAAAACTAAAATAGAAAAGGAGCAATTCATTTCTTTTCCTCGGTAAATAATCCTAAAAAACAATACAATCGGGTCAAATGCCAAATAACAAAATAAAAATAAAAAGAAAAAGAAAAAAAATCTACATACAATTATCTATGGTTGTGGCCCACATCCGTATAAAAACCCCATCCCCTCCAGCTCTTACATCGACCAATCAACCACTCACTTCTTAGGGTTTCTCGCTCTCTAACTATGGCGGACGAATCTCAGTACTCTTCGGGCACAGATACCACCGCCACCCTCACCACCAAGTGCAAATACGATGACCAGACCACTCCGTCGTCAACTCGCCAGGCCACCGGTTTCTCATCCCCTGATTCGGCTCATGCTCCGGCGTCTTATAACAGCGTTCCATCGCCTGCTGACGAGATCCAGATAGCCAAGCAGAAAGGAAGTTCTTTCTGAGGTAATTTCTTACCGGATCTGTGCTGTTATTTGATTATTTCTTACCGGATCTGTCCCTTGCCTTTTGATTGCGTTTAGTGTTTCTGATTTCGCAACTAGGATGGTAGAGTTAATGGGTACTCCAGAACAAACTTCAAAGGCAGAACAGTTGATAAATGAAGTTCTTTCTGAGGTAATGCCTTGTGTTCAGCTATCATTTAATTAATATGCAAATTCTTTCTTTCATCTGCTTGTTTGTCACTGGATTTATGATAATTTATTCTTTTTATGCAAATATTGTGTTAAACTAGTAGCAGTGAGGTATGTTTGGTTGTTAATGTTAGTTTGCGGAGTTGGTTCCTTTAAGTTTTGTTGTCAAGTCATGATATAATATCACCATACTTACTCCAGATAGCATTTTATTTTCACCATTCATATTTTTATCCTTAAATCAGTGGTAATTTCTTGGTTATGTATGAATTTTATTTTATTTATTTTAATGTCTGTTTCTATTTACATGTTTTTGGTCAAAACTTGTGATGCTGTTAGGACCTTTTAGGTTATAGGAACTATGTTTTCTCAGCAATCAAATGGTTTACTATTGTAATAATGGACTCTGTTTTTTCCAACAGGCTGTCAACCTTTCAATTTTTATGAAGTTTGCAAAGGATTGGAACTTCCAGTTTCCTGTTCTAAGATAAGTATTGCTGCTATATCACAATGTTAATGTTTTCCTTGGCTCTAAATGTATAATACTACCTTTAGATTTTCTAAGTGAAATGGCTTTACTTTATCAGTAATTATATCTGATATTCATATTTTAAGTTCACTCCAATTTCTTTCTTTATTCTCAATTTTGAAATTACTGCATATAAATTTTCTCAACTAAAGTTCTTGCTAGAGTCTTAGGAGATCATCACAAATCTACAAATAGCAATGCACTTTTTTCACTGTTGCTTCAAGTTGGAATTGGTGGCATCTCAAGCATGATTACTTCTTTAACTAGTGATTGGCTGAATTGTCTGTATTGGCCGATTAGTATACGAGTTTTTGTCCTTTCTCTTAATGTATTCATGAGCTTTATTAGGAATTTCCATGTCGGTACGACCAAATTTAACTTGCTTGTCTTTTGTTAGGAGGTTTGGTTTATTTAATTAAAAGCAATAAGTACTATGCTTATACTTGGTTCTTGTGGTTACATCTTTTTTATAATGTCGATTATACCATTTTAGAGCTGTGGCTTACACTACTCATGAAGCTGGTTTGCAGCTATGCTAACTGGTTTAATATAGATAATGGAAATTTTTTTCTATTTATAGACAATGATGGTATATTTATTATAGGTATTTATGACTTATTTCCTTTCCATTTTGTACCTAGTTTTAATTTTCTGTTCTTAAAGTTTTAAAAGAGCTGTAACCTCATCTTGATTTATTTTAAGAGATGGACAATTTAATAGAAATGCTACAAAAGAATAGAACTATTGGGATAATAAATAATGTAGTTCTCTTGAAGGTTCAATTGGAAAAAAATAAAGTTGAATAGAAAATAACTTTTATATACAACAAGGTTTATGTGGATTATGTTGTTAGACTGTTTTAATACATACCATGCTTAGAACTAAGGATAGTAAAGAGGTAATTTAGAAAGTTTAAGGTATATGCTTACTAGTATATGCCTATAAGTATTTGTGAAAGCATATGTAATTGAAATATAAAGAAAAAGAAAAAAAAAGTAATCTCTGTTTCATTAATATGAAAAGAAATGAATAAGCTCTGTTTCATTGAAACATTTTTATTGTTTTTTTTTCTGTTGGATTACCCATATGGGCAGTACAGGTTCAATGTCTTAGGCTTGCATGAGTTTGATAGTGATCGGAAGAGGATGTCAGTTATATTAGGATGCCCTAACAAGAGTGTCAAGGTCTTTGTAAAAGGTGCTGACACATCTCCTTATCTGCATACAATTCTTATCTACATATTACCACATTATTTGATATTTATTTTTCTTCAACTGAAATCATAGACAGGAACTGTTTAAGCAAATAACTTTCCATCTACCATCAAATCATTTCAGTAGTATCAATTTTCTGGCAGTTCTATGATCTCCTTTCTTTTGTTTACACCTGCACTTTAGTCGATGTTTACATAATCAGCTAGATCTTCTCATATTATCTTTCCAGGTTTGATTAACCACATTCATGATATGCCTTAAAATCTAATCAATTTAGTATTTACATCATATCTTCTGTTCCAATTATATAGAATGCAGCTGGTATATTGTAACAATTTAAACGTACAGTTCCTAAAGGCTTCGATATTTGGTCTTGGTACATAATCCAACTTCTCAATATCCTATAACAATATGTGTAGCTTTGGAATTAATCAACTTCATAGTATGTATTTTTATAAGAGCTATGTATTTTTATAACACATTTGATTGCTCATCAATTTTGACATATGCTGATGTTTGCTATTGTCTTTCAACATAGAAAATATGGAATTAAAGATGATACAATTGACTTTATCGGTCATGCATTGGCACTCCACCTTGATGACAGCTACTTGGATCAGCCAGCTTTGAATTTTGTGAAGAGAATTAAGGTGCATTTATAAACTGTCGATAGTTTTAATGACTAAGTAGTAGTTTGTGTACTTTAAGACTCATATGTAGTGATGTATGGTAGAAAGGGCGAAAATTCTTGTCTTTAATTTTTTTTTATCATGCATTCAGGTCTATTAGAACAAGAAGGCAAGTGCTTGGTTGCTGCTTGTAAAGAATGATGAAGACGGCGAAGTTTTCTTTTTTTTATAAAAATTTGTTTGTAGTGTTATTTAGTTTGAATTTTTTCTAATTATTTGTAAAGTACTGCATAATTTAATTTACTTTTATGATATTATATTTTTTAACTTAATAGTATTTGAAAAATTTTATTTATATAAATTAAATTCTGAATGTTATAATAATAATAATAATAATAAAATATTATAGATGAATTGTGACGAAATTTGCATTATTTGCGATGCTATTTTGAGTCATTAACTTTCAATTTTATTTGCAATTTATAAATATTTATTAGCGATGGATTTAGTGACGAAAATTTGTCACTAAAAATAATTATTATATTTCTCTGGAATAATTTATTTAGCGACGGCAAATTTAGTCGCTAAAAATTATTATTATAATACAGTAACTAATTATGAAACATAAATTAGCAACGGTACAAATATATTTCATATATTAGCGACAGGCTTTTAGCGATTGTTCGTCAGGCGTCGCTAAGTTATTTTAGCGACAGAATTTTGCCAATTAGCGATAATTGGCATTTTTTTGTACTGTGCCCTCTAGATGCTAGTATAAAGAAAAAGTCAAAGAGCAGCCTCAAACCAGCTGCTCTTCCACGAGCTTCTGATGGCTCTATTGGCCAAACCTTATTCTAATTGGTGAATACTTTGATAGTGGTGGATGACATTAAGGATGGGATAGGACCTAATCATCAAAGTTCAAATGCTGATGGTAGATTACAGTAAGTTCGGTTTGTTTACATGGATGTTTTTACTCATGTTGATGGATTTAAATACGTTGATTTGGAATTGTCAAGGGGTTGGATCTAGTAGATTTGTGAGTATTGTTAGAGACTTTTATAGATAATTCAAAGTTTATATTCTTGTTCTTATGAAAACTAGAGTAAGTGGTAGTGTTGCTAACACAATAGTTAAAAGTATTGGTTTTGATTGTTTTTTTTTTCGGGTAGAAGCAACAGGTTTTTCAGGAGGTATATGTATTTTATGAAGAATTTTATCAATTTTAACATCCTTTCATTTACTTATTAATGCGTGAATATGAGAATTTCTTATCCAGACCGGGCAGACTCTATTTTTACTATTGTTTATGCTAATCCAATGGAATTTAATAGAAGAAAGTTATGGACAAACATTATCAAGCTAGGCAATTGTTGTTCGAAACCTTGGTGTTTAGAGAGGGATTTTAACGCTTTTTTATTTGCTTATGAGAAGGTAGATGGCTCTTACAGGGGTAGTAAACTTGCCAGCTTTTTCAAGAATGCATTATCAAATGTAAACTTTTGGACCTTAGGTTTCAAGGCCTAAGTTTACTTGGTAAAAAGGGTTATGTGCAAGAGAGGTTAGATAGGGCATTGTGTAATCTAAATCGAAGATGTAAATTTGAGTGTGCAAGTGTGTAACATTTACCTAGAGTTGGATTGGATCACATACCAATTTTAATTTCTACTAATGAAAAATCTGTGCCAAGGTGAGTTGCTCCTTTTTTATTTTTAGTGCCTTGGTTGTTACATAAAAAGTTTCCTTCATTTGTTAAAGAAGTGTGGGATTCGAAGACAATTATTATTTTAGTTATGACGTCCTTTGCTAACAAGGTCATAATCTGGAATAGAGAGGTGTTTAGCAACATTTTCAGGAGGAAGAAACACCTGTTAAAAGACTAAATGGGATTAGTCGAGCTTTAGAAAGAAGACATTTGTACTCCTTATCTCAACTTGAATATGAAGTGAGATGTGAATATGAGAATTTTTGCATCAGGAATAGCTCTTATGGAAGAAAAAAATCTAATTCTAATTGGTTGATGGAAAGGGATAAAAATACTAAATATTTTCATAACAAATATTGTATTAAGAAGCACATATTGAGAATCGTCAGACTTTAGTTGCCAGGTGAAAGGTGAAGTTCGAATGAAGTGGAGTTAAAAAATAATGCCATGGCTTATTATGCTCATTTTTATTCTGAAGATAAGGAGTTTATGCTGACTTATCCAATCAGGGGAGAGTTTGGAAGGCTCCCTCAGAATCTTGTTGAGATGATGAAAGCTAGAGCTACTGAGGATGAGGTACGTGACTCTCCATTTAGCATGAAACCGTTCAAAGCTCTAGGCAGACTTTGCACTGGAAGTATTTGTGAAAATGGCAGTGAACTTCACAAGTAGACTTTGCGGAGACCGAGCCATGCAGGAGTGGTAGGCAGCATCCATTTCCGTTGGAAACTCTTGCGAAAATGAGCAGCCATTTTCGTTGGAGTCTCTTGCGAAAATGGAGCTCCCTTGTATATTCAGTCTTAATTTTTATCCATCATCAACTTTAATTTTTAATCTATTCCTATGCTATTCTCGTCATCAAGTTCTCTCGCTATCTTTTACAGTGTTGGATTTATTTTAATACTAAAATCAGTTTTTATTTTTTTTTTGCAGTAAAATTGCTCGTAATAAAATCTTATGAGCAAAAATTGAGCAATTTTACTGCAAAAAAAAATTGACTTTAGTATTAAAATAAATCCAACACTGTAAAAGATAGCGAGAGAACTTGATGACGAGAATAGCATAGGAATAGATTAAAAACTAAAGTTGATGATGGATAAAAATTAAGACTGAATATACAAGGGAGCTCCATTTTCGCAGGAGACTCCAGCGAAAAATGGCAGCTCATTTTTGCAAGAGTCTCCAGCAAAAATGAATGCCACCTGCCACTCCTGCACATCTCGATCTCCGCGAAGTCTTCCTGTGAAGTCCACTGCCATTTTCGCTAATACTCCCAGCGAAAATGAAGCACTCGCACCATTTTTTCAAATATTTTACAAAATATCCCAAAAATTTAATTAATTTTTCAAAAAATATTATTCATAAAATTGTCTCCTGAATATGTGTGCGAGTGGGACATTTTTTAAATAATGTTTTTTAAAAAAATTGAAAAATAGTGTATGTGAGGAAAAACATCGAAAAAGTAAGGTAATTTTTATGCTTATAAGAATAGGTTGTGGAATCAAATATGAGCCTACTCTAGTGTTGCCTAACGGCATTAGTTAGCACTCATACTTAACTCTCAAGTATCACGTCGTGGTTCGAGTCCTGCCAGTATTATTTCCTTTTTATTTATAATAATAATAAAGCGGGTTTGAATACAAGCACAACCTTTTTTCCTTTTTTTTTTCAAAAATTTTTCTTATTTTTTCACATTAAAATTTGTTCCATATAACATATTCACAATTTATTATTTTTTTATTTTTTCATATTATAATTTACAACTAATTTTTTTACATTAATTTTCATAGTTCAATTAACAAAAAATTTTTTCACATTAAAATCTGTTTAATTATAAATTTTAGTTAATCGAACTATGAAAATTAATGTAAAAATTAGTTATAAATTCCAATATGAATGAAAAAAAAATAAAAAAATACATTGTGATTTTGTTATATGGAACAAATTTTAACATGAAAAATAATAAAACAATTAAATTAATTATAAAATTTAGTTAATTGAACTATGAAGATTAATGTAAAAACATTAGTTACAAATTCAAATATGAAAAATAATTAAAAAAATAAATAAAGATTAATGTAAAAACATTAGTTACAAATTCTAATACGAAGAATAATAAAAAAAATTAAAAAAATAAATTGTGACTTTGTTATATGAAATAAATTTTAATGTGAAAAATAATAAGAAAATATAAAAAAAAGAAAAAGAAAATATGGCTGATCTATAATTCGAGTCCGCATGATTTATAGATGTTAGAGCGCACTTTTTCCAATAAAACATAGCTTGATATTTATTCAATATTACTTTTATATATAATATATGTTAAATATAAATAAAAAGGACCACTACAAAAAAAGGTAAATAGCGACGAAATTTAGCGACGCATAATTTCCGTCGCTAATTAGCGACTGATTATAGTTTTAGTCGTGGAAATATATTTGTCATAAAATTATCGACTAAATAGCGACTAAACACTAAAAACAGTCGCTAATTTTGGCGGCAAAGATTGGCGCCTTTTTTGCGAGTCGCTAACACTGTTTCTTAAATTTAATATTTGTTAATTAATTTTCGGAAACATAGCGACGGAAATGCGTCGCTAAAGTTAGTCGCTAAAATTATTTTAGTTTATATTATATTATTTATATATTTTCATTTAAATTTATAATTCTATTTATTGATTTTATTAAACATTATAAAATTAATAAAAAATATAAATACATATTAATGTTTGCTAATTGTTTTCAATAATTTTTAAAAATATTTTATATGATATTATTTTCCTATTTTTCAAAAATTTATAATTTCAATTATTTCAAACATTATAATATAAATGAAAAATAAAAATACATATTTATTGTTACTAATTAAGATTAAAAATTAATTCAATTAATTTGAGGATTAAAATCACAAAAAAAATAATTAATTTAATGAATTTATAATTTTATTTATTGATTTTACCAATTATTCTAATGTTAATTAAAAATACACACATATATCATAATTTTGATTTATAATGAAATTACTTGAAAATTTAGTCTTTTTTCAATTCCAATAAAATTCTTATTTAATTTTGAAATTATATTAATAAAAAGTTCTAACCAAAATTTAATTATTGTTTTTTAATATTTTCATTGATTACAAATGTATCCATAGTTTTTTTATTTATTTACAAATGTACCATTGTATATAATATGCAGACAACCAAAACCTTAAGTTCAATCCTTCTCTACACTGCCATTTTCTTCTCCGAATTCCTCCCTCACGGCCGCTCCTCTCTCCTGTCTCTTCCTCGCAGCCGCTGATCAAATCGGAGGCCAAAATCATCGCGAAGACCTCTTCTCCTTCTTTCTCTCGGTGGTGTTTAAGCAAGAGTGAAGCTGTCAATTTGGATTTACTCTTCATTCTGTTGATGCTCTCACCAAAGGTATGTGATTTTATGACTTTAATCTCCTTTTTTAACTTTACTCTTCTAGATAAAACAAGAAAATATTGTGTCTTTCTTATTGCGTTACTTTGGTTTTCAGATTTGTTTTTTTGCTCTGAACATGGCATTTTTGTTGGAGGGTCAGTTTTGTTTTTGTTGGTTTTGGTCTAGTCTGCTGAGTGCAGCAGGGGTTAGATATTTTGTCTTTTTTAGTGGCCTCCTTTATCTTCTTGTTGGGGACGGTGACGAGCACTTAGGCGCCAGAAGAGCTTGCTGGCCTCCACGATTGCGGTTCTGAGGAAGGCTGACATGGCATCCTCTTTAATAGCTGAGTTTCTATGCTCTTTGTAATTACTGGGTATCTCGAGGAAGAAGCCATACACTCATATACAGAGTTCTTGAAAGATATTAAAGAAGGAAAAATTGAAAATGTTCCAGCTCCTTCTATTGCAATAGACTACTGGAGACCGCCAAAGGATGCAACTCTGGAGGATGTTATCACAGTTATCTGCGCTGATGAAGCTCACCATCGGGATGTCAATCAATTCGCTTCTGTAAGTAACCACTTTGTCCTCCGTCGATGAACTGTCTGAAAGTGTTGAATTTGCATAAAATGGTGTTAGTTCTACCAGTAAGCATTTGGTACTAGTAATTTTCCAAAAACTGATGAACTGCCCAGGAAATGATTTGATTTTAACTTCATCAGATTCCAGCTGGAAATTGTTGTTTTGCTTGTTAAGAAACAGACAAACTGAGATTATTTGTGTCACTCGCAAATCCTATATTAGCAGTATTTGACTTAGAATTATTTGTCTTGATTTATTATGTATTGTCCTTTTGGGGTCTGAATGGAACTCTGCCTTTGCTTTTCAGGACTTACATTTCCAGCGCAAGGAATTGAGTGAAGCGTCAGCTCCTCTTGGTTATCACTAAGAGTCTTGAAAGATGAGCCTTCTTACAGTTACAACCAAGACTTTACGGTATATGAAGATAATAGAAGTTTGAGATTAGTTCAGAAAATGTAACCCTGGTATTTGTATATGTGGAGATTCAGAATTTGTTGATTGATATCGTGATAAATAAGGATGAAATGCAGTTAATTTAATTGTATCTACTCTTAAGTTGTTTTGCAGTGTATTTGAAAGCAATTTACTAATTTTTTTGCTGGTTGACTAAGATGTATGCCTATTTTTTCCTATGGCAAGCTGGTACAGGGAAGGCTTTAACAATGGAGGTATGCTACTTCAAAATTATTATATTATACTGGCTACAAGGAAAGTAAAAGAGTGCAGATTTCATTTAGTTTGACAGGAAGATTTCATTTGACTATGTTCCTTATTGTTGGTTGTTTGTGCAGTGGTATGACCAACTCAAATTATACAGAACTGAATCAGTTATATGGGAAGTACAAAGATCAAGGTTAGAAAGTCTGTAATTGTATTTTGGTTTAGCCAGAAATCATTCATTATGTCCTTTAATTCTTGAAATCTCATATATTATTGCAGTACGACATAAAGAAGCTTTGGGAGTTAAATGAGATGCTGAAATATAGTTCTTCATCAGGTTCCCTAGATATACTGAAGCACAAAATGCTTAGTTTTCGTTTATGCTTGTCAAAGATATATTTAAAAAGGAAATTAATTTATTCACTACAATTTCAAACATCAATGGATATAAGGACATTTGTCGTTCAATTCCTTCATTTTATCCACAAATTGAGATATGCAATCAAGATTTCAATCTCATTATCTTATTTAATGCTATAAAATATTTGGTTCCTTATATACATACATGTCTTTATTAAGCTTACTTTTCAAAAGATTTTGGCAAAAAATAATTTGAAGGCCATGAAGCTCCTGTGTATTCTGTCTGCCCACATTACAAAGAAAGTATCCAGGTAAACTGTTTTATCGTTCTGGTGATGGTTATTCATATTTGTATCATTATCTGTAATTATTATTGATATATCCCTTGGAAATAATAATAATAATAATAATAATAATAATAATAATAATAATAATAATAAAAGCACAGAAATCTGAAAATTTCCATAATAATAATAATAATAATAATAATTATTATTATTATTATTATTGATTTAGAATATTTGGATTTAGTTTAGGAGAGATAAAAGATTGAATTATTAATTAATTATTGTAGTTTATTTTTTTCCTTATTTTAAACTTTATTTCAAATTCATCTCCTTTTTACTAATATTCTTTTTTTTTTTCACTTACAAAATAGGCATGCATTATATATCTATAAACAAATATATAATTAAGAAGAAATTAAACAGTAGAATGGAATTAATATTATACAATATTGTATTGGAGACCAAGATTTGATGGGTGAATGAGAAAGTTTCTCCAAATATGGTTTGAAAGTAAGGAAATTGCTTAGCAGCCCACTATTGAAGTTTTATATACATAAATGAACTGAGTAGGGGACCCAAAACTCTTTTGGGATTTTTGAAATTCAAATTAGTTTAGAAATAAAATACCAGTAATTATATATGTATATATAAGATTATAGTAGGTAATTAGTAAAAAAATATGAATTAATATTATCTGAAATATAATTAAATGAAACTCTTATCTGATCAAACATTAATCAATTGATCTCTTGAAATTAAAAGCAACCCAAATTTAAACTAAATGTCCTAATCAATACTATTTCAAGCCTTACGTAATAGGGAATTGATTTAACATTATCATTTAGTATGGTAATTTTCAAATAACATGATCCACTTGCATAGAAAATTTTAAGTACTAACTAATAACTGTATTTTCTTTTTTTAATTTCTGAAAGCAAACTATTTTCAAACTACCTAAGCTAATAATAGGTGGATAAAAATAGTGGCCACTCTATCATGTGAAAAAGGATGCAATTATTCATCTTGTTAAATTCAAAAGGAGATTAGGAGCTTTTGCATTTTCTTATTTGAGTGTATTCATTGCTGCAGGCAAGTCCTAGACTGCGATTTAACAAGGAAGGTTCATTGCTGGCAGTCACAACTAGTGATAATGGTATCAAAGTCTTAGCTGACGGTGATGGCTTGGGCCTGATAAGGATGCTAGAAAGCAGCCCATCTGAACCCATAAACTCTAAGGTAGTTTTATTCTTGGGATATTTAATGTATAGGCTTTTTGTTAAATTGGTTGCTTTAGATTTATAGCTTTATTTTCTTTTTTATTAATGACTGAATTTCTTTTTTTTTTGGTTTTTTAATGTATTACAAAATATGGATACCTCTATTAATCCTGTTCCATAACACTCTGAGCTTACTTCAAATCCACTAGAAAATTTCATCTTGTAATCAGTTGTGTCATTTTTTGGAAAAGTTGCAGGGGACATACAACACTCAATTATTTTGTTTAGTTAGTTAGCTAATGAAAATATACTACCATTTCTTCTAAATGGTAAAGAGTAATACACTATTAATTAAGTTTTTTTTTGAAAGAAATTTATTAAGTTAATATGTTATAAATGAATAAATCAAATCGTTCATTACATGTTGGACCTCAACAATTATTGTTTGAGTTGATGAATTTAATTATGGATATTTGAGTGGATAGCAATTGCCTGCTTTGATTAATTTTCAGATTGTACATGTGTTTGTAAATGTATTTTTGTTGCCTACTCTGATTAATTTTCTGTTTAACTCACAGTAGAGCTCAATTTCTCTTACTTTCTCCATATAGATCGATCGATCATTGAAAGCAGAACCGACATATCGTTGGCTAGGGATTCTTCCCTTTCTTTAGATTTATGGTTAGTCCTTCCTTCCTCTCTTTATTTTTGGATTTCAAATACTTAGTAATTGCACCTGTATTTGTATATGTGTTTTAACAAGTTTTTAATTAATTTTTATAATGAAGCAGTCATATCCTGTTATCATTAGTACTGATGAATATATATAAGATGTATGCCAACTTGAAACAACAATTAATTATTGTGAATTTTGTAGCTATTGAAATTGCATTTTGCTTGGCTAGCTGTCGTGGACATGAAGTGGGTTTAGGTGTAAAAGAAAGCTTATTTTTAATATTTGTTTAAATTTTTGGTTAATTATATTTTGCATGTCCTTTGGTCATGAAAAGGGTGATATCACTGACTTGGCTGTAAGTTCCAACAATGCCTTGGTGGCTTCTGCTTCAAATGATTGTATAATTCGAGTTGTAAGCTTCTTTCATATCCAATTTCATAGGCTTATGCACGAAACACACAAACACAAAACCCTCCTATTTATTTTCTTTAACTTGATATGTGATGAATCCTTTTGGGTATTTATAGTGGCGTGTGCCAGATGGGCTTCCCATATCTGTTTTGCGTGACACAGCAGAGCTGTTACTGCCATAGCATTCAGTCCTAGACCTGGATATGTATACCAACTTCTTTCGTAAGTCTGATTCTTGATGTGATTTTATCCTTTAAATTATAGTAATGCTTCAGCATCAACTCAAAGTCCTCACACTGCCAATAGCACTACATCAATCACATGTGAGGAAAATAATGCAAATAATGGCAAATTGTACATAACAGTGAACCCCAAGGGATTGTGAGTTCTTTCATCTCAACAAATTTTGAACAAGTGAAAAAGACATTTGTAACTTGATCTCTGTTTTATATAATATAATTTGCAAGTTGAAACCTTCCTCCCAATACTCTAGGATTATAACCATGAGCTTTCATCAGCGCACAGACATCAATCGAGTTAGTTGGAAGGAGGTTTCAATCGTGGAACTTTTTAAAATTGCCATCGCCACTATTTACTGATTGTTTTACTTGAACATTATCGTTAATGTTAATTTGGATGTTATTTTTAATATTATTGTTTGTTGTTTAGGATGATACTTTGTGGAGTCACAAAGTCATTTATTACTTCAAGTAATTTATAATTCTATATTAGTTATGAATTGATATTATGTTTTACATTATAAATTTATAAATTACTTTTGGATTTGCATTTACATATTTATGTATGCTCTCTATTAAATATTAGGTAAACAATGAATTAATGTATTGTTTAATTATATGTAAAAAAATAAATTCATAAATTTAAAAAATTTAACATTGTTAATATAGCGACAGAAATAGCGACGAGTGTACTAATCGCTAAAAATGTACTAATTCAGTAAATAAACATATATTAGCGACGGTAACAGCGAGTCCAAAGTTCGTCGGTAATTTTTAGCGACCAAAGTAAATTACGCAGAACTTTTGCAAAATTGTTCTAATTTTCAGCATCTAAAAATAGCGACAAATAGTCGTCGCTAAAATATTCTTAATGTATTGGCGACTGATTTAGGGGTTAATTAGCGACATTTTTAATTTTAGCGACGGATATTTTGTCGCTAAATTTAGCGACTGTTTTCTGTTTTGAACGCTAAAATCGCCAGCGACAGCCAAATAGCGACAATCGTCGTTACGTCGCTATATTTAATTAGCGACGGAATTGCATTAATTAGCGACGGAAAATATTCCTTTGTAGTGGACATAGAGAGTGAGGTATGCATGAAAATTATTGTCATTAAACCTTGATACCGAATTAGTTTCACATTTCTTCTCGCAACCTATTTTTACGAAAATAAAAATCACCCTACTTTTTAATTTTATTTTTTGATACACACTATTTTAATTTTTTTTTTAAATATATCCGCATGTGGCCATGTGCAGGTAAGGTTAGGCTGTAAACTTTTTATAAAACAATTAAAAATTATTTTAAAATTTTATGGACTGTGGTTTTAATAGCCACCCGAATCTCTTATTGGATTCTTTTTTTTAGTCACATTCAGTTTTTAAATGTTTATTTTAAGAAAAAAAAAATTGATCCGAAATTACGCCATTAATAAATCACTGCCAATAAATAAATACACATTTTCGCAGGGACATGCAAAATTCGACCAAAGCCAAAATTTTCGGATTGCAGGATGTTCGGCTTGACCCGAATCTGCCCCGATGCACACCCGATTTTCCAACTTTTTTTTTTTTGAAAGACAAAATTCAAACATATTAGTATAAGATAGGATTGCTTGTGCATTGCCACCCTGTGGCAGGGCAGCTATTGGGAGAGAACATGCTGGGTTGGAATGCTGTGTTCGAGCTGGTAAGGATAAGGCAGCAAAGCTATCGAAATCAAACAGGCTGTGCAACTGGCACTGGACAAAGGTTTCCAAGAAGCAGTGGCGGATCTATATTGATGGTGTGGGAGGGCCATTGCCCCCTAATTTTTTTTTTCCTTCATTAACTTTGGAAAATTACTTTTTGACATCTAGAAAAACGTTTTACCTTAAATTTCTTAATATATAATATTTTGCTCCCATTCCTTCATTCTGAGTCCTCCCCTGTTTGATAGTGATGCTGAAATTATCACTAGGGCTCTCAAGAAAGACAGACCTATTCTACGGGAGATTAAAAAAAATTGTTTAGATATGCTTTCGTTATCTGCATCGACTGGTAAAGTCTCATTTGTTTCTATGCATAAAACTGCTAATGCTGTAGCAGATTATGTTGCTTCTCAAGTTAGAACTCTTGACTCTCAAGTTTTGGACCATATTTTGACCAGAACTTCAACAATAGCTGGATCAAAAGCGCCTTCAAAAGCTCTGCAACTAGCAGCCAAGAAAGAACCAGACGCATCCCTGATGACCCAGCCCGCACCACACTTATTTCTGTGAGCAAAAATAGCAACGTTCGAGTTTATTTTGATCACTGGCGGGTTGGGGGAAAATAGGATACAGAAAAAGATTTTTCCACCCATTAATACTCACTCTTTTCTTAAATTTAAATTCTTATAAATACTGCTTCCTCTCTATTTTTTTTATCTATCTTTTTAGCTTCCCTCTATTGAAATTGAAGTTTTATGTATAATGATATTATAATTTTTATAATTTTTTTTGTTTATATTGATCTCCTGTTAGGTAGTGGGTCCTAACTCCACCACTGATTTTGACCCATTTTTATGCCTTTGGATAATGTTTATTCTAAAATTATTGTATGCATTTAGTGAAGTTTAACTACAAAGATGAAGCTTGAATGAGCTTTTAATAACATTACAATTTTCTCCAACAACGAACTAAAACGAAAAAACCATAATAGCTATTAATTACTGTGAGATTGCAAGAGTGCATTGGACACTTGTCGCATGTTTGGCCTGGAATTGGGATTGAGATGGAGGCATGAAAATGCTAGCTTCACTACTGAGGTTATTTCTTTCTCAATTTGTGGACCCAAAGGACGTTGGAGCCGTTGATCTGTCAGAATTCCTGTGATTTGTTGTTCATGTAGTAAGTTGATGGATGAGATTACTTCCATTGGATGCTTTCCCATTATGACTTCAAGGGCAACCACACCGAAGCTATATACATCATATTTTTCATTCACATTCATTGTGTATGCTGCCTCTGCAATTACCACAACATCATTATTCAATTAACACTGCCATGTTTAATTAATTAGCACTAAAGTAAAGTATCTATACTTCATCCTGATTGAATTTTACACTAATTTTTGTATGTATATTTATAAATTTGAATGAAATAGCAAAAGAAATATCTCAATCAATAAGTTTAACTGATTAGTACATGCATGGTGATTGGAATTATGAGATTTTAAATTTGAATTTCAATCGAGTCCTTTATTTTAAAAAAATAATGAAAATTTTTGAGTTTAACTAATAAATGAATACCATTCCACTAAAGTTTATTGGTGAATGGAAGGCAATTTGATCAATAAAAATAAATTATGACTAATGAAGAAATTTACCTGGAGCAATGTATCCATAAGTACCAGCAACAGCTGTCCAGTTGGAGGAATTATGGTTAAAAAATCTAGCAATGCCAAAGTCAGAAAGGTAGGCCTCAAAATCACTGCCTAGTAAAATATTTTTACTTGATATATCCCTATGAATTATTGGAGGGCTGCAATCATGATGCAAGTAACATAAAGCACTTGCAACCTCTCTCACAATTCCCACTCTCTTTCTCCACTCCAATTCCTTAGCTTCTTCATCATTGGTTAGTACATCTGCTAAGCTTCCTCTATTTATATATTCGTAGACAAGGAATTTGTGTGTTCCATGGCCACAAAATCCATAAAATTTCACAATGTTTCTGTGCCTTATTCCTGTCAAAACTTTGATCTCATTACTGAAACTTTCCATTATTTCTTCATCCATGCCCAGCATTTTCTTTATAGCTAGGATGTTGTCTGTTGATATTTCTGCTTTATAAACTCCACCAGTTCTGCCCATCCCTATAAGGAACCTCTCGTGGAAATTCTCCGTTGCTCGGATTATGTCTTCGTATACTAATTTCCCATCAAAATTCAATATGGAAAACACATTTCCAGTGCTGCTTGAGATGTTCACTTCATCCGTTCTTTCAATTTTCAATTTCATTCTGCTTCTGATAGCAATCGAAACAATAACTAGTGCTGACAAAGTTAGAATAACTCCAATGATAATGATCAAATATTTGTGGCTATTTCGTCGGGTATTGCTTTCTTCTGATGATGTGAGATTGCAGAGTGGCAAACCTTTGACTTTACCACATAAGTCTTTGTTGTTGGCGAATGCATCCGGTGGAGCGAAGCTGAAGAATTTACTGTCAGGAATCGGACCTTCTAAATCATTGTATGAAAAGTCAATGGAAGTCAAGCTACTCATCTTGGCAAATGACGCAGGAATTGGACCAGATAGATTATTGCGAGAGAGATTCAGTTGCTCTAAAGCAATCAATTTTACAAGCTCTGAAGGTATGTTCCCTGAGAATGAATTTTGACTAAGATCA
This sequence comes from Excoecaria agallocha, assembly GCA_037975025.1. Classification (NCBI taxonomy): domain Eukaryota; kingdom Viridiplantae; phylum Streptophyta; class Magnoliopsida; order Malpighiales; family Euphorbiaceae; genus Excoecaria; species Excoecaria agallocha. Next base: position 35,175,394 of record CM075813.1, on the reverse strand, counting down.
AGTGCCTGCAAGCTAAGATCACCAATCTGGTGTGGGATAGAGCCATCGAACGAGTTCTTCCGCAAGCACAGATTGCGTAATTTCACATATTGCCCCAAATCTACTGGTAATTCGCCAAGAAATTTGTTGTCAGAAATGTCTAGAACTTCAAGACTTTGAAGTCCTCTGAGCTCAACAGGAAATTGACCTGAAAATTGATTACTGCTCAAATTAAGCAAGTACAGAGCAGACAATCTTCCCAACTCTTTTGGCATATCTCCAAAAAGCTGGTTCGAGGACAGATCAAGCACGCCAAGCTGTTTCAACTGTGCAAGCTTAGCTGGTATGCTACTGCTGATCTTATTTCCCGCGATTTTAAGCTGGTTCAGATTCTTGCAGCCTCCCCATTTTGGTGACAGCTTTCCCGTCAATCTGTTGTAACTCAGTTCGAGATAATTGAGATTTGGATATACCCCAAAATCCCTGTCAAGAATCCCTGCAAGCTGGTTATTTTGGAGCCGGACTCGAACGAGGCTGGTGCAGTTTCGCAATCCCTCAGGAATTGGACCTGTGAATTTGTTGAATGCAGTAGTGAAATATTCGAGGGGAGCTTTTTGGCAGACTTCGGGCAAGTGACCAGAGAAGTAGTTTTCGCTGAGATCAAGTTCATATAAAGAGAGATTTGCCAGACCTGGAGGAACTACCCCTGAAAGTTGATTTCTAAACAATCTCAAATCAGACAACCTGGTACAGTTAATTATACTATCAGGAATAGGCCCCGAGAGTTTGTTTTCATATAAGAATAACATGGTTAATCTGCTTAGATTGCCAAAAGATGGTGGAATAGGACCTATGAGATGATTTCCATGTAAAGCCAAGGCATCTAAATTCTTTAAATTCCCAACCTCAGTGGGAATTGAACCATGAAAATGGTTGTTTGACAAAGCCAGCTCCACAAGAGTTGTAAGAATGCCTATTTCAGGAGGAATAATTCCACTGAAATTGTTGCTATGAAACTCAAGATTTTGCAGCCTGCTCCAGTTGAAGAACAAACCTGGGTCTAGTTCGCCACAGATCAGGTTGTTTCCAACAGAAAGGAAAGAAATTTGAGTGAGCTTTGCAAGTGAAACAGGGAAATAACCAGAAAGAAAGTTGAAGGAGAGGTTGAGGTGGGTCAGTTTGGAAAGTGAAGTGATTTGTGATGGTATAGGACCAATAAGAAGGTTGGCACCAAGATTTAAAGATTCAAGATCAGAAAATGATGAAAAATTTAAGTTGGTAAGATTGCCTCCAAGACCTAAATCAGATAGGTCGATTGCTGTAACTCTACCATGTAAATTGCAAGAAATTCCATACCAATTGCAAGTAGTTTGATTGGTATTCCAAGAGAAAAGGGAGGATTGGTTTTCAAGTGTTTGTTTCCATGTAAGCAGAGCTTTGGCCTCTGAGTTTGTTTTTGATTCAATATGATATGATATTACTAAACACCAAATAATGACTAATTCAAGAGGTATGCATATTTTGGAGTAGGCCATGGATGGGTATTGGTTTGTGAAGTTGTGATGAGACCAAAGACTATTCAATGTCCTTTATATATTTATTGAATTTACCATAAATCTCTCTCCTTAACTGCTACTAAATTTAATTCTTCAATATATATATTTTTTTGTCACTTGAACCTTCCTGGAAACATTTTTTTTGTCACTTTTTTCCTAATTAATTAATAATAGAATTTATTCATAGGTTCTGTACAAATCCTAACCTCTTTTTCTCTTTAATTTCAAAGGCTTTTATTTTCTTTTTCTAGTTTTGAAGCTGCTGTCAGTCCATTTACAGGCAGTAGCCCCTCTTCTTTTCTTTTCGTCTCTTTAATCTTGCTCTTTATTAAATTTATATTTATATTTATATTTTCTAATTTTCTGTGTGTTTATTTTATTTTATTTTTTATAATAATTCTAAGATCGGTATAAATCTAAAATTTTAATTTTATTTGTTATTTTTGTTTTGATTTTTTTTGTACTTTGTTTTCAATAAACTTAGATTTGATTTTTTTTATTTTTGATCTAATTTTCATTTTTGCTCGGATTTTTTTTTATTTTTATAAATCTGGTTATTTTAGATAATATTGAATGCAATTTAAATTTTCTCTCATGCAAATTTATCCTTCAAACTTGGAGATTATTGTCTTTCTCAATAGAAGTTTTCGTACTTTTGAAATAAATTTTTCTATGTACAGTAGATGGACTGAGTTTTTCGCTAAAAGTCAGACTACTCGCGGTATGTTACCATTATCCACAGTTTTTGTCGAAAAAGTTCAGATATATATTACAGTAACTTTATTAATTTCATATATTTTATGTACTTTTAAATTTTATAAGTTTATTTATACTTTTCAAATGTACTTTTTATATTATTAATGAAGATTTAATTTGCATTCAAAAAAATTTAATAATAGAATTTAGTTCGTTCAACAAATATTTTATACTGGATTGAGATTTTTAATTATTTTCTTAATATGAGTATCAAAAATCAAAACAGAAATTAAAAGAGAACGAAAAAAGTAAAAAATAAATCACACGCAAATTAAATTAAAACAAAAATTTTAATTTGATACCCGACATGGAAAAATTCAGTAGTCAACAAATGAAGCTAATTTTAGGGTTAGTTACATTCGTGGTTATTAAATTTTGGACTTTTATAAGCAAATTATTACAATAAAATAATTAATGATATAAAAATCATAAAAAATATTCTATTTTCTTTTTAATTAAAATAAAAATAAACTGAAAATTAATTTAATATCTTACTGAAGTGATAGTTAAACACGTTACATATAATTACCACATCATTTTAGAACTAATCAACTTTATTTATAAATTGGATCACTAGATAAAAATAGTGCCACATTATCATGTAAATACGGAAAGATGACGTGTACAAAAAAAACCTACATAAGTAATATGATGGTTTTCTGTAAAATTGATTAGTTTCAAAATAACTTAATATGGTATGCTTAGCTTACAATCCAGTAATATATAAAATTAATTTTTAGATTATTTTTATTTTAATTAAAATAAAATAAAATTTTAATAATATTTGTATTATAAATGATTTTATTATAATTATTTAATTATAAATTTTAAAATAGGTAATTTGTTTCTAGGAAACTAATTCTCTTAGTGAAGTTGCAGTCAGTTACATTTTCCCGTAAAATTAATATCCTTAGAAAAAATTGCCTCAATCGGTCTAAAACCGCCATATATACTAATTTTTTCTTTGCTTGTATTGTAATTTCTAATTGATGTGATTCAATTCATTAATTATCGGTTATCAAAAGCTGCGTTGAAGCATTTAGCGAATTGGAATTGGATTTTTTAGAAAGTGGGTGCACTAGTCATGAGATTTGGACGTCCACAAACTTGTATTCCTTGACCAACTCCAAAGACTGAATATAAACAGTGAAGGTAACTAAGGTGCCTTACTAGTCATTTCACCCTGAATAACTTTTCATACAAAACTATCAAAAAAAAAAATCACAACTGATCTTTGATCTTATTAGTTTAATTTTAACCCGTAATTTTTTTTTTCAAGGATTGGGATAAAAAATTGTCAAATTTAGATATTTGTATCTTGAGAATTTTATTACAAAAAATGTATTATGAAATATGTTAATCTTTATAGTTCAATGAATTTTTATCTTTAATTATTCAATTTTAGTAATATCAAGATTGAATCTCTACGCCGTGACAACCATGTACTCCTCATAGTCATATTTTTGTGCGCAATATGACTCGAATATTCTTTATAAGAATGGAAGACTTCCTAATACGTACAAAAATAGAAAAAAAAAATTACAAGAATGGAACGCTCTCTAATACGTACTAAAATAGAAAAAAAAAATACAAGAATGCAAGACTTCCTAAAAAAGAATACAAGAACAAAGAAATAAAATAATATGGACTATATGAACCGAATTTGCAAATGGAACCAAAGTTTAAAGGTCTATAAACAATTGTTTATAAAAAGAATTAAATTATTATGTACATTATATTTATTTTTTTCATCGTAGTTTATTTGTGAATTTAGTATATAAATAAAATTACAAGGTAAATTGAAATGAATAATATTAACAGCCGTCTATAACACGTTCAGAATTAAATGATTTGGGACGACCAGAAAGTATAATCATCCAACCAGTCAAAGTTGAAATTGAGAGCAATTGGTTGGCGTCCCATGCTCAATTCCAGCCGCTTCATCGAGTCCTGATTCAGCAACTTCCCCGTGATTGTAGGGGTGATAGTGTTGTTCGCTTGTGCCGGCTCTGCTGTGTAGTTTGTATGCCTTTGTATGTTTTCTCCTTTTTCTACGGAGAAAAATGGTTGAAATTGACAGCAATTCTTGAAACAAATTTTTATTTTCTATGATAAATGATAACTATGTAAATATCATACTCTAAGTCCCAAGCCGGTTGATCCATCACATCCGATAGGATCCAAAGCCTATCAGCAAAAGAGCACCAAGCGTGAGTTACAAGTCAAAAAAGATACCACTTGATGTCTGATCGGACTGATAGAACATCAAGCCTCAATCAGTCCATTGACACAAGGCAAAATTCATGCCCTCCAACTGCTCCTTGTCACTTTGTCGTTCACCTGCTCTGACAGCCAATTATCACGTTTAAAACACTCGAATGCACCCCTCTTATCTCCTATAAATAGCTTAATGCACAGTGGCTGCAGGTATTGAATCTTTGAGACTCTCTCTCTAAGAATTCTCTCTCTAGAAAGCTATTAACTTAAGTTTCGGAGTGCTTACACCTGGTCCGATCGGGCTCTCTTTCTTGCAGGAATTCACATCCGATCAGGAACAGTAGTCGGCTCTCTCTCTTTTAAGATAAAAACTTTCACGTCTTATCAATTGGTGCTTTCGTTGAGAGGCATGGTTGGTTCAATATCCACTGAGCATACAGCTTCCGAAGAGCATGATCATGATAATCATGGTTAGGGTAGATCTAGGCCCATATGGAGAAGAGAGAGATCGCATCGATCCCCAACTAGGAAAAACCTTCTCCCGGAGTTTGACGATGCCATCTTACGGCAGCCTGAAAATACCACATCAAGGTCAAGGACATGCACACTTTTCTTAGTAATTTTACTTAGAGTATTGTCCAGACAATTAAAAAAGACAAAATGCCTATAACTTCTAAAAGCGACTATGAAGAAGACTTCATGGTCAAAGACTTCAGAAGGAGGATAAATCGAGAAATCTCCATTAATGAGCCATAAGCTCATGACAACGAAAGAATGGATATCAGGACCCCAGGCAGGTATGATAAGGGCAAGGGGACAATGTCCTCAAGCAGAGACTCCACCGACTACCCCAATAGGTCTTCCACCTCATCTATTGGAGATAACTTATCTTTCATATGCATGCATAGTCGCGGTCTCTCTAAAAGGTCGAAAGATCATGAGTTTACCTCCATGGCCATGAGCAGGGAGGATAAATGGTTCAAACAAAAACTCAGGCAATTCAGCTTGGCAAACCCAAGAAATGTATGTTTGAGGGCAATATCTGCAAAAATACTGCTTCTCCATTTTGCAGGGAAATAACGAAGTTCGAGTTGCCTCCTAGATGGAGAGACATAATGATGGACAAATACATAGGCAAAATCGATCCTACCACCCATCTGGCAGAGTATTTGACCAAAGTGCAGGGCTACACCTATGATGAGAGGATCGTCTGCAGAATCTATCCCACCACCTTAGGAGGAGATGCTCTAAATTGGTCCCATGAGTTATCTCAAGAATCAATAACCTCATTTAGACAGCTCAAAGAGCTATTCACCATATGGTTCATTGTGCAGACCCGAAAGTCCAAGTCGGTGAACGATCTATGCAACCTTTACCAAAGGATTTATGAAAGTTTTAGAGACTATATTAATAGATTTCAAGTCACGATGTCCGAGATGAGGAATGTAAGTGTAAAAATGACGATGATCGCCTTGGTTGGAGGCATCATTGATCGCCCATTATTTGAGTCCATAACCACAAAATCACTAGTCAGCTTCTCCAATCTGATAGAAAAGGCTAGGCAACACATCTAACTGGATGACGCCTTGAGGTCCAACAGGGAAAGAAAGGCTAGTGTAATGGACAGATTGTATTATCCGGACGGATAATCATTTAACAAAACTCCCATATTTGAACGGATAACAAGAAGTCCCGATAGAGCCACCACTTCAAAAAGTCTGGGCAAGCTGAAAAAGGCCGAAAGGGCAGGTCCGATCGATCTAACAACCAACCAATCTGGACTTCACCCCACTCAACACTAACCCTACTCAAGTATTAATGTGGATTAAAGAAAAGCATAAGAAAGTCAGCTGACCTAAGAAATTATCCGAACGATCAAGAAGCAAGAGGGATCATAGCAAATACTGTGAGTTTCACAAAGATATCGATCATACAACTGATGAGTGTTACTCATTAACGAAGGAGATCGAGCAACTCCTACAAAAAAGATCCCTCAAAAGATTCGTAAGTTCGGCTAGAGGAGAAAGTTCCTATAGATAATGTGACATTAGGAGAGACGATTCTGGCTTAGATGATGATGACGAGCGTAGAAATCCCAGGAATCCAGACCCACCCAGGTCATACGTTGGGATCATAAATATGATTACTGGAGGATCATCGTATGGAGAAGATCTCTCCAAAAAGAAGAAAAGAATGGGCATTTCTATCTCTTAGCAAGCCGAACGGTTTGCTTCTTTCACCATATCCATTGAAGACACCTGAGATGTAATATTTTCTCATGAGAATACTTTACTCGTCAGGGCTCGGATCCGTAATTTTGATGTGAAAAGGATTTTGGTGGATAATGGCAGCGATGTAAATATGCTCACGCTCTAGGCTTACAGAGCTATAAGACTGCAAATTGAGCAGCTGAAACCAAATGCTCCCTTTGATCGGGCTAGGCAATGCTACAATCCTAATGGCAGGATTCGTAGAGTTGTTTATTGAACTTGGCCAAGAAGCACTCGTCCACGTATGCAAGGCAACCTTTATGGTCATTTATATAATTTTTGCCTATAACGCCATTTTTGGTAGGCCTCTAATCTTTAAGACCAGAGCTGTCACTAGTATACGATATATGGTGATAAAAATCCTCATAAAAGGGGTCGTTACCATCCTTAGAGGCGACCAAAAACCATCCCAAGAGGCATATGTCACCATGATCAAATAGAAGAAAAAGGCTATGATCATCTAAAGAGGTATGGAATCGTTTGATTCACAGCTATGCTAATTCTTTATGATCTAGAATCATATCTTTGAAAGCTAAATTAGCTCAAAATCCAAAGGGAACCAAATCAATTACTGAATTTCTTCATAAAATGCACTCTATTGCTGATGAACTGGCTCTTGCTCAAAATCCAGTGGATGAAAAAGATCTCATTATTCACATTTTCACTCAATTAGGGAGATGAATATAGTCCTATTGTAGCAGCCATTAAAGTTCCTCTTTGGAGGAAAGCCATGGATGTTGAATTTAATGCTCAACTGTAAAATGAAACTTGGGAGTTAGTTTCCAGATCCTCTTATGAACCGATTAATAAGTGTATTTTTCGAGTTAAACACCATGCCGATGGTTCCATAGATAAGTACAAAGCTCATCTTGTGGCAAAAGGCTTTCTTCAGCAACCTGGTAGAGATTATTTTGAGACTTTCATCCCTGTAACTATGCCTATCACAATCTGTATTATTTTATTCCTCGCTTTGTCTTATAACTGGCCTTTACATCAATTGGATATGAATAATGCTTTCTTGCATGGTACATTGCATAAAGATGTCTATATGATGCAACCTCCTAGTATGTTCATCCTCAGTATCCACACCATATCTGCAAACTTCAGAAGGCATTGTATGGTCTTAAATAAGCACCTCTAGCATGGTACATTGAATTGCAAAATTTTTTACTTACTGCTGGCTTTCACAAATCTCTTGTCGATGCTTCTTTATTCATTTATACTCATTATGGAATTTTGGCTTATTTTCTTGTTTATGTTGATGATATTATTTTAACGGGCAACAATTCTGCATTTTTGGATGATTTCATTCACAAGTTGGTCAGTAAGTTCTCAATTAAAGATCTGGTTTCTCTTCATCATTTTTTAGGCTTTGAGGTTATTCCTACTGCATCTGGTGTCTTTCTTTCCCAACATAGACATATTGCTAATCTTTCAGATCATTTTAACATGGTTGGTGCTAAAGAGGTTGCTACACCCATGAGTTCTTCTGAGACTTATTCTCTTGTTGACGGTTTTGCATACATTGATGCTACTTCATACCATAGTCTTGTTGGCTCTCTACAATACCTAACAGTCACGCAACCTGATGTTTCATTTGCTGTCAATAAATTATCTCAATTCATGCATGCTCCCATTGAACGACATTTGCAAGCCTTGAAAAGAATTCTTCGATATTTGAAAGGATCTATTCATCATGGTTTGTTTCTATATAAGGATTCCTCTATGACTCTAATAGCCTTTTCTAATTCTGATTGGGGTGGGACTCATGATAATGGTCGTTCCACTTCAGCGTGTATTTTATATTTAGGCTCCAACATTATTTCATGGCATTCATCCCGTAAAAAATCTTTTTCTCGATCATCTACAGAAGCAGAGTATAAAGCTCTTGCACATGCTGCTATAGAACTTCTTTGGGTTCAACATCTCCTGCAAGAGTTGGGTGTCTCTATTAAACAAACCCCCATGTTGCATTGTGACAACACTAGTGCTACTTACTTATGTGTTAATCTCGTTTATCACTCTAGGATGAAACACTTGGCCCTTGACTATCATTTTGTTCGTGAGCAAGTTTCTGCTGGCTCCTTACGTGTTGTACATATAAGTTCCAAGGATCAATTAGCTTATATGCTTACCAAACCTCTATGTCGTAGTTAATTTCTTCACTTACAGTCCAAGATTGGAGTCTCCGATGGATCCTCCATCTTGCGGGGGCGTGTAAAGACCCAGTCCATAGATTAATAATTTGTTGTAATTGTTAAGATTTTCTAGCTCATTCACTTAGCTTAGTTATTGTAATTGTACTCTATTTTATCTCCTATATTTTTGGCAATTCTCTGTATATATTGGAGTCCTCCTTTAAATAAAATTAATAAAGGTTCAATCTTCTATATGTAGAACAATTTTCTATTTATATTTTAATTTAATTATATTAAATTTGGTGATAAGCAAATAATTTTATGACGAGATTTTTATGATAATTCTAAAATGAAGTGTAAATTTGATTTGCAGTTCACGGGTGTATCAAATACTACACACCTTCCAATTAAATGATTGATATAATTAATTAATATGTATTGGTTGAAAGTTTAAGAAAAAGCCATGCTATATTATTTACAGAACAGGGAATTTATACACTGTTAAGTACAAGATTATAGAGAGAACGTAACCTTCTAATTATATTAGAATACAATCAATATAAGAGTTCTATTTAGAGTAGAATACTCTATCACTCCCTCGCAAGTTGAGTAGGGGTTGACACCAGCCTTAACTTGGATCGCAATAACTGAAAGCGGGATTTTGTAAGAGCCTTGGTAAGGATATCTGCATTTTGATTATAAGAGTTGATGTAGCGAACCATCAGTTATTTCTTGGAGACAAGATCACGGACAAAGTGAAAGTGTACCTCAAGATGCTTGCTGCGTGAATGAAAGATAGGATTCATGGTGAGATAGGTAGCACTTAAGTTGTCACACCAAACCAGAGGTGGAAAGGAGCCAAGAAGACCAAGCTCACAAAGTAAAATTTAGAGCCAAATAATTTCACTGGAGACAGTGGCAAGAGCTCTATATTCGGCCTCTATGGATGAGCGAGCCATTGCTTATTGTTTCTTAGAGCACCAAGAGATTAAGTTGTCACCAAGATAAATGGCAAAGCCTGAAGTAGATTTTCTATCATCAATAGAACCGGCCCAATCAGCATCCGAATAACCATGCAATTGCAGAGAAGAGGAGGCAGAAAATGAAGGGCATGATTAAGAGATCCTTTAAGATACCAAAGTATCCTTTTAACTGCTGCCCAATGACCCATGGTAGGACAACTCATAAACTATGCCACTTTGTTTACAGCAAAGGCAATGTCGGACCGAGTTATAGTTAGGTACTGTAAAGAGCCTACAATCTGTCGGTAATGACAAGGGTCCAACAACGGTTCACCAAGATGAGAGTGAAGTTTTTCACTTGGATTGAGAGGAGTTGAAATGGGACTGCATGTAGACATCTTGGTACACTCTAAAATGTCCAAGATGTAATTCTTTTGAGAGAGAAACGGACCAGAAGTGGAATGAAATGCCTCTAACCCAAGAAAATAATGTAGTTTGCCCAGATTTCTAATAGAGAACTTCTGTTGTAAAGAAATAATAATACTATGAATGGCTGAAGTACTATTACCCATGATAATGAGATCATCCACATAAATGAGACAGAAAATCTTTACTGAAGCAGTGCATAAGAAGTATAAGGAGACATCAGACTTGGAACCGTGAAATCCCAGTTGACGAAGAGCAGAAGTGAGACATTGATGCCACATGTGAGGAGCTTGTTTCAAGCCATACAGGGACCGCCTTAAATGATAAACATGATTGGGAAATTGAGAGTTAACATAACCAGAGGGCTATTTCATAAATATTGTCTCATGCAATGCACCATAAAGAAATGCATTTGAGACATCAAGTTGAAGAATCTGCCATTTGAACGTAATAGCCAAGGAAAGGACAAGGCGAATAGTTGCCAGTTTGACCACAGGACTGTATGTTTCAAAGTAATCAAAACCAGGACATTGGTGGAACCCTTTAGCAACCAGACGAGCCTTATACCGATCAATAGATCCATCATCCTTCTTTTTGATATGAAACACCCATTTGTAATCGATAATGTTGTGAGAGGAAGGAGGAGGTATAAGTTCCCATGTACCGTTAGACACCAGGGCATTGTATTCAGCATCCATAGCCTGATGCCATTCAAGAACTTTCTGAGCTTGTGTGAATGAGGTAGGTTCAATATTGTTGTCCATGGCATGAAGAAATGCCTTGGGTTTTAAGGACCCAGTCTGTGAATGGGTAACCATTGGATGTTGCCATAGGGGAAGAGGAGCAGGAGGTGAAGCTGAGGCAGAAGGTGATGAGAGTCCTGGGGAATGGGAGTTAAGTGTGTGAGGTGTTTGAGGTAAGAGAGAAGGGATGGGTTTGCATGCGTGGCCGTGTGGCACAGCCTCGCTTGTTGAAGGACCAAAGGATCGAGGAGACAGTGTGAGGGCAAGTGATGTAGGTGACAGACATGAAGATGGTGGATGAAAAATAATGGATGGACCCGGCGAAGAGTTATCTGCAGTATGGGTAGCTGGAGCAACTTGTTGCTTACTGGAGAAAAGATATACCTGCTCATCAAATAGAACATGATGTGAGATATAAAATTTGGAAGTGGAAATATCAAAGCATCTATAACCTTTATGTTGTTTACTATATCCAAGAAAAACATAAGGTGTAGAATGTAATTCAAGTTTGTTGTGAGTATAGGGACGCAACCAAGGATAGCACAAGCAACCATAGACTTTTAGAAATTTATAATAAGGAACAATACCAAAAAGTTTGTGAAAAGGATTGTCAAAATGTAATTGAGCCATAGGGATGCGGTTTATTGTGTACACAGCAGTGTCAAATGTAGTGGGCCAAAGATGGGGTGGAATATTAGCATGATGCATGAGGGGAAGGCCGGTTTCAACAATGTGCCGATGCTTTCTTTCAGCACAACCGTTTTGTTTTGGGGTATAAGGACATGAAATTCAATGGTTAATGCCATGCTAGAGGAGATATTTCTTGAGACTTTGAAATTCCCCTCCCCAATCAGATTGAAAGGATTTTATAGAATAACCAAAATAGTTTTCCACAAGCATTTTAAATGAATGAAAAGTGGAAAGAACATCAAATTTTGATTTAAGAAAATAAATCCATGTGTACTTGCTATAATGATCATAAAAGATGACATAGTAATGGGAACCATCTAGTCCAAGTATAGGGGAAGGACCCCAAATATCTGAACAGATGAGTTCTAATGGTGCGTGTGCAGTAAACTTGGAAGAGACAAAAGGTAGTTTATGAATTTTACTAATTGAACAAGCATGATATAAGGCACTATCAATCTTTGAAGAACAAGAAATATTATTAAAAGATAACAATTTTCGAACAATAGGAATGGAAGCATGTCCTAATCTAGCATGCCAGGTTGACAGAGAAGCATAATTGATGCGAGCAACTGGAGAAGAAGGCAAGCACAGTGAGTAAAGACCATGACTACTCTGGCCGCGATGAAGAACCTGCTTCATTGCCAAATCCTTAATAAGAAAATGATCATCAAAGAATTCAATAGAAATAGGATTAGTATTGGTAAGAGCAAAAACAAATAAGAGATTATTTTTAGAGGAAGGCACATGGAGTATATTACGAATATGAAGAGAAGAGTTATGTAACTGAAATAAAGAGTGACCAATATTAGAGATAGGAAGAGAAAGACCATTACCTAAGGTTACTTCTTCTGGACCTTGATATTCGGAGTGAAGAGCAAGGTTATCCAAGTCGCCAGTAAGATGAAGAGTAGCTCCAAAGTCAACTACCCATGACTGAGACGTGAAGTTAGAAGTGGGCTTGATAGATGGGTTATCTCGGGTAGGTTTTGGTGAAGGGCAGACAGGAGCAATGTGTCCAATACCACGGCAATTGTGACAAACAATGATGGAAGTGTCTACATTACTGAAGTGGGAGGTGTTGGTATTGTAATTGGCAAGTGGTTTGGTGAAATTACCTGAACCACGACCTAAGATACCACGCCTTGCATTAATAGGTTACTAAAAGTTAAAGTGATTTCCTCTACCTCTATTAGACCGGTTGTTGTTCCGACCTCTTCCTCTCTGACTTCCACCACGAGTATAGTTGATAGAAGGAGCCACAAAGTCAGTTGTATCAGTCTCCAGCTGGCGTTCTTCACTTAATAGAAGACCGACGAGATCATCAAATGACACTGGTTCAAGACGTGCTTCCAGAGCCCTAACAAAGGGACGGTAAGAGGGTCCAAGACCTGATAAAATAGCATCAAGAAGATCATCTGGAGACACCTGGTATTGTAGGCTAAAATTTGATCCGTGATTGTTTTTGCCTTTTGAACAAAGACTGAAATGTTGTCATTCCCTCGACGTAAGGAGTGCAGCTGATTTCGCAGATTGCAAATGTGAGATCTAGAACCAATGGAGTATGCTGTAACAAGCTTATTCCAAGCATCATAAGCTGTATTTGCTCCAACCACTTGGGAGAGTATATTTTCAGATAAAGAAGATACAATCCAACTGAGAACCTGTTGATCCTAGAGTCTCCATGTTACAAACTCAGGATTAGGTTGACCGCTTGGTAGGAGGCTGGGAGGAGAAGTACTACTGCCATCAACGTGAGTAACAATATGAGTTGAGTTTTCCATAGAAGGAAATTTTAGCTGGTCAATTTTATGGTTAATTGACTTGAAAGACTTGTAGAGAATGGAAGAGAGTGGAATGATGTTGGTTGGGAGAATGTTGATGTGGGACAAATAGGTGATTCAATGGCTGGACTGGTTGAAGAAATTTCAGCAGAGGAAGTGTTCATGGTGGTTTTTGGTTTTTAAACCTTTGATGCTCTGATACCATGAAAGTTTAAGAAGAAGTTGTGCTATATTATTTACAGAAAAGGGAATTTATACACTGTTAAGTACAAGGTTATACAGAGAACGTAAACTTCTAATTATATTAGAATACAATCAATACAAGAGTTCTATTTAGAGTAGAATACTTTATCATTGGTCATTCGATCGGTGTATAGCGCATGGTGGTGCACCATTTACTGTGTACCGAATTCTCTCTAAAATCACACCATTTTTATTTAATTTCTTTTGAAAATAATTGAAGAATTAAAAAATAATAACTATCTTCGTATTTTTTACTGGAATATTTTTATTTTATCATTAGTAATATCTGTGTGCACAATATGACTCGAATATTCTTTATAAGAATGGAAGACTTCCTAATACGTAAAAAAATAGAAAAAAAAAATACAAGAATGGAAGACTTTCTAATACGTACAAAAATAGAAAAAGAAATACAAGAATGCAAGACTTCCTAAAAAAGAATACAATAACAAAGAAATAAAATAATATAGAAATAACATTATTTTTTATTACCTTCTCGCAAGTTGAATGAAAAGAACAAACAGAGTTAACTTGAGGAAATAGAAATTGAAATTTAAGCAAAGGCTTGGTTAAACATATCAGCAATATGATCATCTGCACTTATATATTGGAGCTTTCGACACCCATTGTATTCAATCTTCAGTACAGACAATTATAAAATTTTTGTCTAAATCTAATGCATGAGATCTCTCAATATTAAGTCAATTGTGAAATGACACGTCAACGGAATTAACCATTGTGTTTGATAACTTTGCTTATTTGTCAATAACCAATAGTTTTGGAAGAGAAATTTCATGTCCATGATGTTAGGAAGAAATTTTAATTGCGTTTCTATAACTCAAACTAGACTCTTCATTGAGTTCATACTATGATTATTGACCAAATATTTATAAATTGAAACAATTAATTAAGTGCAGAAATAATATATAAAATACCATTGACTCCACAATCTATATAAGGAAGGCACCTTGATTTAAGAGTAATTGCAAACTTTCGCGAAGAATAAAAAAATGAGTTTAAGACTAAATATTGTTTTAGTGGTTTGCTTCGTCCTGATTATAACTCAACCTTTAGAGGCCAGAAGAGGAGAACAAATTTATACCATCAAGAAACGAGGTTCCTTTGCTTCCTTTCTCCAACTCCTGCTCGGTGCTGCAGAACATAGAGGAGACAGAAAACTACTCAACAAAAATGAAAATGGTTAGATTTCTTTCTTTTTTATTTTCTCTCTTTTTTAAGGGAAAAAAATATGTTTTAGGAGTCAAAACACATACAGTGTATTTTTATATTTTTATTGATGAAATTCTTACCAAAAATGAACTCTGCTTTTTTTTTTTTAACAATAAGTTACTTTTTTTGTTTATTTCAAGTGTCATATTTTTACTTTAAGTGCTTTTTAAAAATTACAAAAATTTTTATTCACTTGTAGAAATCTGCCCCATTTTTTTTAGAAAAATCTTTCATATAAATTATAAATCATGTTTATTTTAATCAATTTTCTAAAATAAAAAAGATATGTTCCATTTTTTAAATTAAAAATAGATTGAAAAACTAATAAAAAATATTTTTTCAATTTTCTGAATTATTTTAAATATTTATTTGTAGTACATACATATATATATGTATATGTATCTATATATGTTTGTGTATGTATATATATGTATGTAGTACCTACATACACATACATGTACATATGCATATGAATGTATACATATATACATATATTTATTACATATACATATTTGTATGTGTATGTACATACATATAGGTATATGTATAATATAAATGTATATGTATATGTATGTATGTATGTACATATACATCCATATGTATATGTATATGCATATGTATTGGTATGTATGTATATACACGAGCACACGCACATATATATGTATATATGCACACATACACATACATATGTATATACATACATATATATTAAGAAAATAAATAATCTAATTATTCATTTGTTGATAAATGAATGCATTTTTCAAATTTTATACTAAAAATAAATACTTCAATTTTTTTAATAAAATAGAATACAGAAAAAATATAATTTTCTGCAAATAAAAGCACTATTAATATTTTTTTTTTCAATTCGGTTCTCTTTTTCTTACATATCCACTGTATTTTATCATTTTTTGTCGCATTTTTCCACGTTAGATCATTTTTATTCTAGTACTACAAATATGATCAATAGCAGCTATAAAAAAACTATTGCAAATTATATAAAAATGCTACAAATATTTTATAACAACAGTTTTATAAGCTCTACATCAGCTTTTACTGTCTTAGATTATTGCAATAATTTGAACATTCTGTTGCAACATATTTTTTTCATATTACAGTTCAAAAATATTACAAATATATTATCTTATAAATAAAAATAATAATAATTTTATGCCCTCTGATAAAAATATATTGCAATATATATATATTATGTGTTTAAAATTATTTTTTAAATTTCTGATGGTGATAGAATAATTTAATAAACTATGAATTTTTGTTTAGAGCATTGAAATTAGGGGTGCTCACAGGGTAGGGAATTTCCGAATTTTCTCCCCTCGGGGATAAGGACGGGGGAAAAAAATTTCCCGATATGAATTTCGGGACGGATACGGGGAATGGGGTATCCGCCCCACGGGGATTCCTGCCCTGCAAAAATATTTTTTTAATTTTAAATATAATATTTTATAAATAATTAAAATTAAAATATATATTAATTTTATAATTATTAAGTTTTAAATTATAATTAATTTTAAATTTATAAATGGTTAAAATTTATATTAATTTAAATTATGATTGATTTTAAATTTTTTATTTATTAAATATTATATTTTAATTTTAATTATTTATAAAATATTATATTTTAAAATTAAAAAATTAGTTTTTTGAAGGATGGAGATCCCCGCAGGGGACAAGGGATTTCCTTCCCGTTATAGAAATCCCCGACCCTGACAGGGACGGGACAGTAAGTGGGGGTGCAATCCTCAATCCCGCCCCGCCCTGTCTCATGAGCACCATTAATTTAAATTGTGTTGCTATTTTTAAAATTCTTGAATAGTTAACTTGAAAGAAAATTAAAAATGGAATGAAAGAACAGTTTTCCGGCTAGATTTAATGGAGATTCAAAATCGTCTTTTAAAGAATAGTAGTAAAAGATAGACGAGGAAATAATATTATTTTTTGTTCTTTATTGTGATAGTCGCAGGAAAAGACTCTTATCCATGGGCTGATGGTCCTACCCATTATATGGACGACGTTGGGAAATTTGAACCACCTCCTCTTACCAAGGGATCCTAAGCTTATTAATGTTATAATGGAGAGTTTCCCATGCGACTAAAGAATGTCACCGCCATTCATTTAATTAATTTCAACTGTTTCGTATAATTCTGTAGACTAGTACTATCATATATGCACTGTATGCTTTGTTATTTTTATTTAATATATAAAAAGTTAAATGATTATTTTAAAAGAATATCTCAATGCTAAATATTAATCTCAATATATTAAAATTTTCCGAATTCAAACTGCTACAGCTTAATTCTTCCCCTCTATCAATAAATAAATAAAATTTTATACTTGAAATTTTTTTATGTAATCAGAATAAACTACTCCCTCCTTTCCATAAATATCAATTTACTTTTTATTTTAATTTATCCTATAATATAATTCTCTTTTTTTAGTTATAATTAATATATAAATTATTTAATATGTCATTATTTAATTTTTTGTAATCAACGACAACATTATTTATTAAAATTAATTTTCGTCCACATAACAAACGATTTTGATTAAATTCTTAGATTTCAGATTCTTTTTGGAATAAGTAATATTGATCGAATAAGTTCTTTCTCTTTGTTTAATCCCACAAAGCATCGAAATATTTTATGTAAATACAAAGTGGCATTTTCATTTGACATTTGATATTGGTAAAAGAGATTTTTTTTTAAATATAAATTTGAATTATTTTTTATTGAATTGGTAAAACAGAACTTTCTTAAAATCTAAATATGAATTATTTTTTAATGAATTGGTAAAATAGAATTTTCTTAAAATCTAAATTTGAATTATTTTCTCAATTAACTCATCTGTATTGCACTATTTCTAGCTCATCCTATAAAGTTAATACAATTTTGTGAACGCATAAACCTTTTTATTAAAGTATTAATAGCTAAACTAACTAAATGAGATGAAAAATTTATTTTGCATTAATAATAATGATTTATCTTTCTTTAGAAAATTCTTATTTTTTTTTTATGAAAATTGGATGCAAAATTAACATGGAAAACGGCTCCCAAAACATTTATGAATAAATATAAATAATAAAATAATTTTTTAAATTAATTGTAAAATTTTAAAAATTTCATGTCTATTATATTTGACTTCTTTACATCATTCTTCACTTTAAGAAAATGAAAAAAAAAATTATATCTTAATACTTATTTTGGAATGTTAATAATACCAGCAGGCCTGGCAAAATAGGTTCAAATATAAAATTTCGTTCAAATTCATTTAAAAAAATAATTCAAATATAATTCAATCCAAAAAAATATTTATTGGACCAATTAAAAAAATGATCTACTAAATTTATAACCCGTTTGTATCAGACCATGATATCCAATGGACCTCTTATCAATTGAACTGCTTTTGCCTTTTGCACTGTATGGTTGTCACCATTGATAATTTTGTTCAGCCGATATGCAATCCTGCTGGATGATTAGGAAGGGAATATATGTTCAATCTCCGGAAACCTAAACTTTTACCCATTAATCATAAATGGATCAATATCCAAATCTATCCAACCGTTAATGTATTGGGTCATAAATATATCAAAAAATATGAGTAATAAATAGATCAATATCCAATTGAGTTAGATATATTTGGATTGACCAATGAATTTAATATAAATTATTATAAAATTATTACTAACAGTAACTATTTAAATAAAAAAGATAATTTGTTTATTTTATTAAAAATCAATTTAAATAAAAAAATAATTCACGTATTTTATTAAAAATCAATTTAAATTTATTAAATTCGAGAGGTAATTTGGTATCCAAGCCCTATACTGGTTTCCTTTTGCAATCTCTTCCTCCAATCGCAACTCCTACCACTTCTTAACATTCTTCAGATACAGGTTTCCCCATTATAGCCATTGCCATTATAGGAATTTTAGCCACTGCTTTCTTGCTTGTCAGCTATTACATCTTCGTTATTAAGTGCTGCCTTAACTGGCACCGAATCGATCTCTTAAGACGATTCTCTTTATCCAGAAACAGAAACATCATCACCATCAGAAACTTCATCACCATGGCTGTGATCAGCATTTGATCTTCATCACCATCAGAAACTTCATCACCATGGCTGTGAGTGTAGCAATTGATAATAAAGAGAGGGAGTGCTGCTATAAACCCTAAACAACCATTGGGTTAATAAATTGGGTAAAACATTCTTGTTTGAAAATGCCCATTAGATTAATGCCCAATGGGTTGAAAAGTGAGATGAGTTAATTTTGAATTGATTTAATGAATATTGGATTGGGTTAAAAAACAAAATAGATCAGTTTTAAGTTGATACAGTGGATATTTATTTGGATTAAGTTGGGTTTGAATCATTTTTTTGTAGATGAATTTAAGTTGATCCATGAGTTTGGATCAAATTTGTCATATCTACTGTGTTCTTCCACTTATTCACTGACAGTTAACTAAAAAAATATATTGTTTCTACCCAATTATGTTTGGGCTAGAAACCGAAGTTTACTGTTAGGGGACTATTATGGTAGACGCTAAAGTTGAAAGGTAATGTAAGAAAATTATTGGTGACAATTTTATTTTTTATATTAAAATATTAAAAGATATTTCTCAATATTATTTTTTGTATTAAAAAATTGAAAGATATTTCTCTGTTGTTCAAGGATTAAAATTTTTTCAATTGTAAAATATAAATGACAATATTGTATGGAAACATTAAAAAAATTGTAATTTTTTATCAAACATTAATGATAAATTTTCGAAAAAGAATAGTTTTAGCAATTATTTGCATTTCTGATGAGAAGCAATAATTGAAATTGATTTCGACTTCTAAATGAAACCATCATAGCAAGATGCAGAGTGTTCAATGAATTTTAATTGTAATTTTTTATCAATTATTAATGGTAAATTTTCGAAAAAGAATAGTTTTAGCAATCAGTTGCATTTCTGGTGAGAAGCAATAATTGAAATTGATTGCGACTACTAAATGAAACCATCATAGTTCAATGAATCTGATCCACAATACGATTCAATTAGACCATCTGATTAATTTGTTATTGAAAAAATAATTTAAATAAATTAATTCACATCTAAGTTACAAAACGATTTATTTAGATCATCCAATTCATTTGAGTTATTTAATACATTTGGATCAATTTTTTATTTCAATATTTTTTATATTACGTTATTATATAAAAATATTAATTTTATGAAAAAAAATAAGTCAAATAAGTTAATCTATATTAGAGCTACATGCGATCCATTTAGACCACAATATATTTCATTTGGCCACTCGATCTATTTGAACTATCTAGTACATTTGGATCAACTTTTTTTATTCTAGTATTTTTTGTATCTTGTTATTATATAAAAGTGTTAATTTTATTAAAAAGAGGTAAACTAAGTTAATTTATATCTGGACTATATGCGACTCATCTGGACCAAAATATGATCAATTTGGGCTATTCAATATATTTGTATCAACTTTTTTATTATAATATTTTTTGTATTACAGTATTGTATAAAATTGTTAATTTTATTTTAAAAATACATCAAGTAAGTTAATTCATATTTGGATTACATGCTATCTATCTGAATCAAAATACGATTCATCTGGGCCATCTGATCAATTTAGGTTATCCAACACATTTGGATCAATATTTTTTTAATGCAGTATTTTTTTTTGTATCACGTTATTGTATAAAAAGTATTAATTTCATTTAAAAAAATAGGTCAAATAAGTTAATCCACATCTAGACCAAATATGCAATCTATCTGGATCAATATATATTAAATCCATAGATCGATTCAAATCTTTCCATATACTTTATGATTTTATTTTGTAAATTTTACTAATACTCTATCTGTTCCATCAAATTGGGATTTCCTACGGATAAAGTTTGTCCAATCAAATTGTCATTTTAGTAAATTTAAAATAGTATTTAATGTCATTTCCATCTTTACCCTCGTATCATTAATGTTTCTCTTATTCTACACACTTATACTATGATAACCTAAATTAAAAAGATACATTTTTGTTTATTCAACATAATTTTACATAAAAAATTATAAAATCAATTATTGTGCTAACATTAATGAATTGTATAATAAGTGACAATTTAGTGACACCGGGAGAATAATAAAATGAAATGTAGGAAAGAAAATGTACGTTGAAAACATTTATGGTCCATTTAAACCATATAAATCCATTCAATTTATTTAGACCATAATCCATTAATGAGCCAGTAATGCTCATTTATTATCTATTTATTTATAATTAAATCTAAATCCGTTGAATTCAATCTATTCTGCCACATACACATATGCTTTAAGAAGTATAAATCCTCAAACTTTATAGAGAGACCATTTGATACACAATTCAGGAATGCCTCGTGCTGTATACCATCCATTTGAATGAATAGCACATATTGATTACTCCCTCTATTTCGAAATAGATGACTTTTTAAAAAAATACACAATAATTAAGAAATGCAATTAATTCACTATTAAAAGACTTTGTTACTCTTACTATATTAATTGCATTCACTAATAAAATTTTGTCTTTTTTCACAATCAATTAAAGATATATTTGGTAAAAATTAATTAATGAGCCTTGATTATATCAAATCATATATTATGAAACAAAAATTTTTTCCTTAAACGTCATCTATTTTGAAATGGATGGAGTATAATTTTTTCTATAAAAATTTTCTTCCTTTTCTACTACAAACTTTTATATAGATTATAGATTAGAGTATATTATTACTCTTTTAAAATTTATAAATTAAAAATGTTTGTCTTTTAAATTAATTTTTTCATATTAACAAAATATTAATATATAAATGTTAAAATAATAATTAATTCAATTATAATATTGCTTTTTTTATGAAAAAAAGCATATATGCATATATATGAAACTTTTTATAATATCCTATTTTAATTTATATGTGTTATTAGTTTATATTACTAAGATTTGAGTGTGTATTTAATGATATTTAATATATAAAATGCTATAATTAGCAAATTTTTATTTTATTGGTTTAAAAAAATTTTAAAAAGCCAATAGTTGTTTTCACTCAATTTACGAAAATAAAATCTATGAATAAATATACTCGCACACCACCCCAATCGTCCATAAAATCACAGCTGAATCAATATTATTGATGTGATTTTTTGTTTTTTCAACACGAAAAGTTATCGTCGACTCCAAAGCGCAGCCCGAATGATCTTGATAAGTTTATGGTATGCTTGTATAAGCAACAATTTAAACAATCATATTACTGATCATAAAGAAGAAAGCGAGTGGTCTAGAAATAAAATAAATAATAGAGTTAGTTTTAGTTAAAAAAATTGATAAATAATTAGAATATAAAAGGATAATATGTCTAAAAAAATTCCTTATAGATATATAAAATGATAAATTGTAATGAAAGATTAAATAATTTGGAGAGTTTCAAATATAGTTCGTTTTACCAAAAAAAAAAAAAAAAGAAGAAGAAGAAGAGATAAATAATATTAATTTGAAGATAATAATGTATTATATGTTGGGATACAATCCAAGTCCCATATCCCACATTGGAAAATTAAGGGAGAAATACCTTGAATATAAGTGTGTCCACCTAACTCCATTAGTATGAGGCCTTTTGGGAGGAGCCCAAAAACAAATCCGTGAGGGCTTGGCCCAAAGCGGACAATATCATACTAATGTGGAGTTAAGGGGATGCTTGGCGGTCCTAACAAGTGGTATCAGAGCCTGGTTCGGAGATGGAACCAACGGTGGACTGCGTTGTGTGGGATGTCCTCAGTTTGTTCGTGCGATTGGAGATTCGTGTTTGGTGCCTTGCGTCGAAAGTCTTCCTGGTATTGTGGTGGCCAGGCGGCGTGTCCCGTTGGTTGAGAACGGCGGTGCAAGATGATTTGACGAATCAGTGGATTATCGCTGGAGGAGAGGCCACGTGTTGTGTGGTCCTTGGTTTGAGGGGAGGATTGTTGGGATACAATCCAAGTCCCATATCCCACATTGGAAAATTAAGGGAGAAATACCTTGAATATAAGTGTGTCCACCTAACTCCATTAGTATGAGGCCTTTTGGGAGGAGCCCAAAAACAAATCCGTGAGGGCTTGGCCCAAAGCGGACAATATCATACTAATGTGGAGTTAAGGGGATGCTTGGCAGTCCTAACATTATAAAGCAATTATCAGTCTTGTGTATGTATATGTTAGAAAATGAGAATTTTCTAGATACTCTAACAAATCTTTTGTAATTATCATATATATTAGATGTATTAGTTATGATGAAAATATAAAGACTCTTATTTTGGAGTCAATTTCATCCATGATCACCGAACTTACATCTAATCGTCTAAAAGTAATTGACTTATTTTTCGCGACTTAAATGTCACTGAACTTATCACTTTTTGCAGAAAAATCATTTTGATCGGTTTTTAATGATAATTTTTGTCGAAATACTGATGTTGCACATCACGTCATATGTCTGGATATAAGTGGTACGACATGTCAGCATCCACGTCATTGGCAAAGGCCACATCACACGATACATCAGCACGCCATGTCATATATTTGGACACACGTGATCTCTTTCGGTTAAGTGACTGTTGATGTATCATACCTCGTGTATCCAGGCATATGGCGTAGCATGCCACATTAGCATTTCGGCAACGATCATCGTAAAAAATCGGTTAAGATGACTTTGCTATAAAAAAGCGATAAGTTCGGTGACATTTAAGTCACAAAAAATAAGTTTGTTACTTTTAGACGTAAGTTCAGTTACCATGGATAAAATTAACCCCTTATTTTGTGGATTTTACATTTTGAAAAATAGATGTGTTAAGTGGATCTAATTTTTAATATATATATATATATATATATATATATATATATATATATATATATATATATATATATATATATATATATATATATATATATATATATATATATATATATGAGAAATAGTGTGTGATTTTCACCAAAAAACTAAAAAAAAACTCTATTTTTCTTTGTATCTCTCATGCAACATAAGAAAAGTCCTTTTCTTGACAAAAAAATCCAGATTTCAACATGGTATCAGAGAATTCTAAAACCTTAAAGGACTTGTGAATGACTAAGAGAGAACACTAGCAAGGTTTCATTTCCAAAAAATATGAAACAAAAACTCAAACTTTAAACCCTTATGGCTTTCAGTAATACATCGGCTCTTTCACCCCCTATTTTTAACAGTGAAAATTATCAAGTTTGGGCTGTTAAGATGAAAACTCATTTGAAAGGTCTTGGTTTGTGGCAATGGGTTGAAACTGAAAAGAAAGTACCGCCTTTGGGAAACAACCCAACCCTCAATAAAATCAGGGCTCATGAAGAAGAAGAAGCTAAAACTCCAAAAGCTTTATCCTACATTTATGTTGCTATTTCAAAATCAATTTTCACAAGGATTATGGCTTGTGAAATACCAAAAGTGGCTTGGAACAAGCTTCAGGAGATGTATACAAGGAGATGTAATGGAAGCTTTAACTCTTCGGTGTTTTTGGTTGACGATGGTAAATACGCATTTTATTTTTTATTTTTATGCAATAATTGAGTGATAAATTTTGAGAGCCAAATAAATCCCGCCCAAATTTATCCTGGGCAGTAACAACCGGATAGGTTGTGTTTTAACCACCAGATAAAAGCCATTCGTTAAACAATAATGAAATTTTAGTTATAGCGATCGGATTAAATTCCCTTCTCTCTTAAATGTCTCTAATGATCGAAATTTTATCCCTTCGCTAAATTTTGGTCGTTAAAAGTCGATTTTCTTGTAGTGGATGGGCCTCTAACTGCCGTACACATAAAGGCCAGACATTCGTCTTCAAGTGAAAGTCCGGAGAGCCATAATTACTTGGCACATAAGCAAAAGCGCCACTGTCCTATCAGGTACATCTCCCAGCCGCCATTTCTCAACAATCCACACTCCATGATTAATGGTCATTTAAGGCATTGACGTGGATTGAGACATTACTTTATCGATTCTTGAAGCGAATGTTTCAAAGTAACATATATGACACAAATATCATAAACATGGGGGGTGGGGGGACTTATGATAATAGGGCCCAATAATAGCCCGATTTATTCATAAAGAACCACTAGTCTGGTCTACTAGCCCAATTCACTAAGCATTGAGAGAATCTGTTAGGTATCGCCTAGAATCCAGATTCATTCCTTAAAATTAGAAAAAAGGAGGATTATCCCATTCAGAAAGAGCAAGAGTTTCTCTAGGAAAGAAATTCCACTAGCAGCTTCCTAATAAATGAAAGTCTCAAGTCGTTTTGGAAATTTTGTAATTATAACCCGTCAAAATACACACAAGTCTGGCTTACAGGGAACCCACTACATGGAAAATGACTTTCATTTATATTCCATCCCAACTACCCACTCTGACTTCGACTATCACCGTCAATCTACATGCTGATTAGTTTCATTTAAAAAAAAAAATATTAAAAAAAAATAAAATACTTGTATATATTGGGCCCTCAATTTTCCCATTCTCTTACACCTTCATGTTTCTTTTGCATAATCAATTAGCATAATTAACCAAAGAGATTGATCAGCCTATGGCAGGCATGGCCTCCAAGTTCACCTGGTCTGTTTTCTGGACCCACGTTCTGATCACATGTTTAGCTGATTTTGGTTGTGGAGCTGTGTCTGCAGTAGCAGGAAATGAGACGGATCATCTATCTCTGCTTCAAATTAAGTCCAAAATTACTAGTGATCCTCTTGGAGTCCTAAGCTCTTGGAACACTACCTCTCACTTCTGTCACTGGCAAGGTGTCATATGCGGTCGCCGGCACCGGCGTGTGACCGTGTTGGACTTGAGTTCCTTGAAACTTGCAGGTTCCATATCACCCTATGTTGGAAACTTAAGCTTTCTGAGGGTATTAGATCTTCATAACAACAGCTTCAGTCAAATAATCCCTTTCGAGATTGGCCATCTGAGAAGATTACGAGCATTGTCACTAGCTAATAACTCAATTGGTGGAAAAATACCTCCCACCATATCTAGCTGCTCTAATCTTGCTCGTATAGGGTTCCAAAGAAACCATCTAGTAGGAGAAATCCCAGTGGAACTTGGCTCTTTGTCTAAGCTTCAATTTGTTGCTTTATCTAACAACAATCTCACAGGAAGTATACCTTCTTCTTTGGGGAACTTGTCTTCTCTCGAAGAACTTTTTTTAGCGGAAAACAATTTGGGTGGGAGCATTCCTGATGCATTGGGAAAATTAGCTACTCTTAAGGAGTTTATTTTGTACTCTAATAACCTATCAGGAGTCATTCCTCCATCACTTTTCAATATCTCTTCTATTGTCTCGTTATATGTTGCAAAAAATCAAATACAAGGCAATCTTCCTTTCAATCTGGGCATTACTCTTCCTAATCTTCAAGAATTCGTTATTGCACATAACCGATTCGCGGGGCCTGTACCAATCTCGATAGCCAACGCTTCCAAATTGGAACTCTTCCAAATTTCTTCGAATAAATTTACAGGAGAAGTGCCTTCTCTAGGAAGACTACAGCAACTTCGAAGTGTAATCATGACCCTCAATCGACTTGGAAATGGAGGTAGGGACGATTTAAGCTTCCTTTGCTCTTTGCAGAATGCCTCCGATTTACAAGCCCTGCTTATAAATGCCAATTACTTTGGAGGGATTTTACCACAGTGCATTTGTAACATGTCAACAGATCTTGAAACATTAGCTGTTGATAACAACAAGATATTTGGGGGCATACCGTTGGGGTTAGACAATCTTGTTAATTTGGGTCGTCTTGAAATGTGGAACAACCGACTCTCAGGTAAAATCCCCTCAGCCATTGGAAAACTTCAGAAGCTAGTTATTTTGTTGTTAGACAGTAACCAATTCTCAGGAGATATTCCATCTTCTATAGGTAACTTAACAATGTTATCCCGTCTAGATTTACAATTCAATAATCTGCAGGGTAAAATTCATGCAAGTTTGGGTAGTTGCCAAAACTTACAATCCCTCGATCTTTCCGGTAACCATCTTAGTGGAACTATACCGCCTCAAGTCTTTGACCTCTCATCCTTATCAATTTATCTCGACTTGTCTCAAAATAGGCTTAGTGGTTCTATTCCCAACACCATTGGAAATTTGAAAAACCTTGGCATGTTGTTTCTTGACCAGAATATGCTAGATGGGGAAATTCCAAACAGCCTGGGCAGTTGTATAAGTTTGGAAATCCTGATCTTGCAAGGCAATTCCTTCCAAGGGCCTGTTCCCCTATCTTTGAACTCATTGAGAGGTCTTGAATATCTAGATCTTTCTCACAATAATTTTTCTGGCCAAATACCTCAATTTTTGGATACCTTGGTTCTGTTGCTTTATTTGAACTTATCTTTCAATAATTTTGAAGGCGAAGTGCCAAAAGGTGGTGTATTCAATAATGCGAGTGCTACCTCAATCATAGGGAATATTAAGCTTTGTGGAGGGATGCCTGAATTCAACTTGCCAGCATGTAACTTCAAGAACTCCAAAAACAAAATGTTACTTAAGGCCATTGCTTCTACCCTGGCGGGGTTGTTTGGTGCATTCTTGTTGGTTTCTATTGTGCTTTTCTTGAGATTCAGAAAGTGTAATCAGAGGCGTACTCCATCCTCAGGATATTCAATGTCTACAGCCTCATACAGAAATCTCCATGATGCCACTGATGGCTTTTCCTCTATAAATTTAATTGGTGTGGGAAGTTTTGGCTCTGTATATAAAGGAGTTCTCGGCGAAAGTGAGCAGCTTGTTGCTATTAAGGTCTTTCACCTTGAACATCACGGAGCAACAAGAAGCTTTGTGGCTGAATGTAATGCCCTGAGAAGTATCAGGCATAGGAATCTTGTAAAAGTGTTGACTGCATGTTCGAGTATCGATTATCAAGGAAACGATTTCAAGGCTTTGGTGTATGAATTCATGGTTCATGGGAACTTAGAGGAATGGTTGCATCCAAGTAATGGAGTGGATGGAAGTCAAGAAGTGGCAAATAATTTAAGTCTTTCTCAAAGGCTAAGTATTGCCATTGATATTGCTGCAGCCCTTGAATATCTCCATCATCATTGCGAAACCCCAATAGTTCATTGTGATATAAAGCCAAGCAATGTTCTTCTTGATGATGAATTTACTGCACATGTTAGTGACTTTGGGCTGGCAAAGATCCTGCTAGATCGCTTTTGTACTTTTTCTAATCGATCAAGTTCAGCTGGATTGCGAGGTACCATTGGTTATGCTCCTCCAGGCAAGTACACTTTCTATTCTGATTAATTAAGTACAGAATTTGACTGTGATTTAATTAGTGTAATTGATTTACTACAATAATGGTATGTAATAATGCAGAGTATGGCCTAGGACAAGAAATATCAACATGGGGTGATGTGTATAGTTATGGAATTCTCTTGCTGGAGATTTTCACTGGGAAAAAGCCAACCGGGGACATATTTAAAGACGGTTGGAGCCTTCATGAGTACGCCAAATCAGCTTTGCCAGATGAAATATTAACTATATTAGATCCAATTCTCCTTCAGGAAATAGATGAATCAGAACCCAGTAGCTCTGATACTCGTACTCGAAATCGGAGACATGCTGGAGCTGGTCAAATTAAAGAATGCTTGACTTCCGTTATTGCAATTGGAGTGGGTTGCTCTGTTGAAGTGCCTATCGAGCGGATGAAAATCACTGATGTTAGCATGAATCTCTCTGCTATCAAAAGCAAGCTCCTGAGAATTGGTCTACGTTAAAGCTGAAATTGTAGCAAATAACATAATTTTTCAGTAGATTTTCTATCTCATTGTGCTTCCAACTTTCCTTTGGGCTTACATACTTTGAATCATGCCCCCCTAGTCCGTGTCCTCGCCTCTGCCGTTGCATTGGCGGTTTGGTGTATTTTCGCTAATTCTTTTGCTTTTTGTGTTTTGCCATTTCTCTTAATAAAATGGTTACTTACAAATTTATTCTTAAATTTTTATTGACTTTTCAATTTAATTTTCAAACTAAAACGCTCATATAATTTAACATCCAATTGTTAGCTATATTTATTCCAAACCATGGACACACTATCACATATGTAGTACTATCAAATAGTGCATTTATCGCAACACATTTTTAGCTGCTGATGGAAAATAGTTGCTTTTTATCTATAAGAAAATATATTTACAATATTTTTAAACTGTAACATGAAAAAATATGTTATGTCAAAATGTTCAAACTGTTATAATAATTTAAGACAGCAAAAGCGGATTTAATACCTGTGAAATTGTTTTTATAGAATAATTGCAATATTTTTACCATATTTTGAAACAGTTTTTCATCACTGTCATTGGTCATATTTGTGGTATTTACAATAACGAAAATTTTGTTTAACAATATAACGTTCTGTGTGCTCTAAAAATAATTTTAGAATATTCCGTTAGTTTTTTTTTATTATTTTTAAAAGATTATCTGATTTGAAATTTAACTTAAAATTTAGTGTCAAATGTGAAAATTTTGATTTTTTTTTTTAGTTCTAGAATGAAACTGAAAATTGGATGGAAAATTGAGATTTATTTTGTAATTAATCTAAAAATTATGGGATTTGGTGATTATTATAATTAAAAATAAAGTTTAAAAACTAAAATGTGGAAAATTTTGTGGAATTTTATCTTATGGTCAAGCACTGCATAAAACATCTAGCGAACCAGACTTTCAAGTCTCGCCTAATGCCCCATCACCAAAGTTTGGGCGTACTGTGAAACCCACAGCAAGGAAAATTCTAAAGGCGTTAAGCAATCTGAAGACTTTTACTTGTATTCCAAGCCCACTATCTACCTTGACTTAGACTTTCACTGTCAATATAATGGCTGATCAGTTTGATAGTCAGCAATTAGATCAGAACTTTATACAAAAAAAAAAAAGTTAATTACAAAATTAGACCGGAATTGGATAGTTTGTAATTTTACGTCCAACACCAACAAAAAAAATCATACAATGTCAGTTTCAAACTTTAAATACCCTTTTAATTTATGGACTCTGTTAGTTTTTCCATAGGATTGCGAGGTATCATTGGTTATGCTCTTCCGAGCAAGTACATATTTTGTTTTTATTAACCAAGCACAGAATTTGACTGTGATTTAATTAGTGTAATTGATTTTCTATAATAATGATATGTAATTATGCAGAGTATGGCCCATGACAAGAAATATAGCAAGGGGTGATGTGCATAGCCATTGGATTCTCTTGCTGGAGATTTTCACGGAAAAAAAGGCCAAATGGGGACATGTTTAAAGATGGTTGGAGCTTTCATGGATATTTCAAATCAGCTATGCCATATGAGATATTAACTATATTAGATTTAGGGATGTATATAAATTTAAATTTTTTTTTGTACCGAATCGAAATATTATAAAAAATTTAAAATTGAATTATATCATTAATTTTTTTATTAAAACTGAACTGAATTATACTGTTAATTTTTATTTAAAATGGATCTTAATATTTTATTTAGAACTAGATTATGAACCGTATTGAACTGTACTGAACTGTTCTGTAATCAAATTTTAACGAAAGATCAATAGTTAAAAATGCTTAAAAATTAAAAATACTAATTAAATACAATATTCATTAAAATAATCAAAATAAAAATAAAATTTCCATAATTAATTATAAAAATTAAAAATATTCAATATAAAACTAACAATAGAATGCTAATCATACACATAATTTTAATATTTATTTACTAAAAATATTTATTTTACAAAATTATATATCATAATATTTATAAATTACACAAAAATTAAAAAATATAAGTGTAAAATTTAAAATATAATTCATAAAATATATATATTCGATTTCGATTTCGGATCGATTAACCACCGGTTTTTAAAGTAAAAACAATAAATATAAAATTTCAGTTCGTTTAACCTAAAAATCGATTTGATTTCTGATCGATTTTTCGATTAACCTAAATTTTGGTTAACCATGCTCATCCCTAATAATGACAATAAAACATTTAATATCTTAATTAATATTTCTATTTTTGTACACATTTTATTATGATAATCTAAATTAAGATATTTTAGTCTACTTAATAGTATAATTTTACACAAGAATTAACAAAAGCAAAAAATGTCTTAAATTTGATGATTTGTGTAATAAGTGAGAATTTGATAATACGAAGGAAGTAACTATAAGGCTAAATACATAAATTAATACTTAAACTTAGCATCTTAATTTTTGCCAAATTACTCCTCAACTTAAACACCCAAACTTGAAAAAAACAAACACCTCTAACTGGTTGACTAGATGATGTGGCTAAAATAATGCTGAGCAGGATTAGAAGGTGTAATTCACGCATTCCATATTAATTTAAACCCACAAATTTGCTTTCTGAATTAAAAACTTCCATTAGTCATGTGCTAACTAATATTCAATTAGAATCAAAATGATAAAAGCCAATTTCTTTAACAGTTTTTAAGAACTATATACTTATAATACCAAGAATTTAATTAATTTAAAATAAAAAGAATCTATTTAATAAAATTTATAAATTACTTAGATAAATTTAATTGTATGAATTATTATTTAAAAATGTAATTTAGTCATTTTTTTAGAAATAATAAAATTTTTAGAATAAATAATTATGAGACTTGGCCTGTTTTATTTTTTCGTATGTAGAAGAATGTGACACCCTCCATTTTTATTTATTTAGTTTTCATTTCAATTAAAGGTGAAAGATAAAATAAATGAATTTCATCAATTAATTAATTAATTAATTCTAAAAACTTTAAAAAAAGGTTTTAATTTTAAAAGAAATTGAGTTCAAGCTCAGAAAATAATTTTAATTTTTTTTATTTCAATAAATTCTATCCAAATTCTTCAAGAAAAAAGAATATTCAAACTCAATCCAATCAGGAAAAAAAAAATCAATCCACTTATTACCCACTCAAAATTGCCCAAAATTCACAGATTAAAACAAACCCAAAAAGGTCCAAATGGTCATCTTTTGTTGAACGAGTCATGACAATTAACAGGTGTGGTGGATAATTCTGGATATTGATGGCCATGCCTACTCATGCCACCCTTCAAACTTATCTTAAAATTCTAACTCTCTATCATCTATCTTGGGACTTTATTTGGTGGGCACCAATTAGATTTCAGGTAAGTCAATTTCTTCTTCTTCTTCTTCTTCTTCTTCTTCTTCTTTGTTAACTTTCAAGGTAAGTCAAATGGTGTATTTGACACTCGTATTACAGTGTAAACCACACGTAATGTTACATTGATTTGGTTGTGGCTAATTATATGGTTAATCACACAGTAAGTCATGGACTTAGACCCTACTTGTCGAAAAAAATGAAAGAAAATAAATTACATTAAAAATACACAATAAATTATATAATCTTTGAATTAAAAGCTATTTGATTAAAAAATATTTCAAATTCTATCATAAATGTAACATGACATATCATCTAAACTCCAAACCTTATAATAAAAAGCATCATATTGCAGTACACATTGATAGTGATCCATATAATAGAGTTTATATGGTAAAAAATTACTTTCATTTTTTCTATTTAGATTTTTTTCATTATTAAATAGTACGTAACTTATATGTTTAAAAAAATTTACATGAATACATGTTATTATGAACTCCAATATATCACTTTTCAGAAGGTTTAGAGCTTAAATGGTAAGCCATGTTGAATTTTTTATAGAATTTGGAGTAAGTATTTTACGGCTAAAATGACTTTTGCTAAAAAATTACATCATTTCCATTTTTTTTTTGTTGCAAAAGACTCTTTTATCCAAAAACAATATTAAAATATGTTATAATGAAGTAAAATTAAATGGAGTTTTTCTCTCTTATCTGTTTTTTAGTAAAATTGCAGAAAGAGAAATGAAAGAAAGAAAAATTTGGACCTTTTCGAGCGTTCCTAATTATTTATGGAAAATCGTACTTTTACCCTAATTAATTAAAGGACCTGCATTCTTTCAATTTGCCATGGAGCAAGAATATAGGGGTACTCACGGGGCAGTGAATCCTCGATTCCAGCAGGAACTCGATCCAAATGAGACAAAAAATTTCCGAATTTTTCCTAGTGGGGATGGGGACGGGAGGAAAAAAATTTTCGATGTGTATTTCGGGTCAAGGACGGGAAATAGGGTATCCACCCAGCAAAAAATAATTTTTTAATTTTAAAATATAATATTTTATAAATAATTAAAATATAACTTAATTTTATAATTATTAAGTTTTAAATTATACTTAATTTTAAATTTATCAATGGTTAAAATTTATATTAATTTAAATTATAATTGATTGTAAATTTTTTATTTATCAAATGTTATATTTTAATTTAATTATTTATAAAATATTATATTTCAAAATTAAAAAATATTTTTTTGGGGGCGGGGACGGGGCGAATTCCCTCCCCATTATTGAATCGAGGGCGGGGATAGGGAATCCTTGCCACCGACGAGGCAGTGAGTAGGGGTGCAATTCCAAGTCCCACCCCGCCCCGTGAGCATCCTTAAACAAGAAACAAAGCAAAAGCATATGAATCCAAAATATACACTACAAAAAAAAAAAAGCAAATTGTCCGTCGCGATTTACCTGTTTTCCGTCGCTAATTTAAATCAGCGACTCCGTGACAAACAGTCGCGAATATATTAGCGATGAAATTAAAATCAGTCGCTAAATTTGCGACGAAATATAATTTTTTTTCCCGTCACTAATTTATTTTCATAATTAGTCGCCGAAATATAATAATAATAATAATATTTAGCGACTACATTTTCGTCGCTAATTATTATTGTATCAATAACGACAGGTTGCCACTAATAACTCCCATCACTAAATTTGTCGCTAATTATTTGTTAAATTCTTATTTTTTACATATTAGCGAAGATATGTTGTTGCGAATCCGTCGCTAATTTATAGAAAAATTTATTTTTTCAATATTTATTAATTTTCATCCTATACACAATAATGCTCACACATATACATACTACACATATATATTGATTCTAAAACATAATATATTCCAAAATACGTATATAAAAGTAATTGAAATCGTACATAATGTTTGATAAAAGTAATTGAAATCATACATAATGTCATCAAACAATCTCTTAAAACAATACAACAAAATGCTAATAATATCATCCTAAATAACATCAACAATTGTTCCTTCTCTCGCTTCTTATCTTCACTTTCAATCAATTTTCAGACTTTCCTTTGTTGCATAGATGAGCTTATTTTCCCTCAAATTCACAATCCACATGAGAATCTACAGTAGCAATTGACAAAACAACTAAATCTACAAAAAATCATGAATAATATTTCAATAGATATGATAGAAACCCACAATCATAAACATCACTAATTAACTCAATTCAGGACATGAATGAAAACACATATTTGCATGTAAAATTCAATAAAAGCCAAGAAAGCTGAAAAATAAGGATTCCATTAAATGCTCAAGAACCTAACAATCAGAGACCATATAGCTTATAGAATTTCATAGATCCTCTACCCTTTATTTATGCAGTCATACCTGTGGTACTGGGAATAAGAGTTTTGAAAGAAGACCTTATGCTCACACATCATCTTAACCTATAAACAACAATAAAAAAAAATTATCCTTGCAAAATTTTTCACAACATTGAACATAAAAAAAGGACAAAAAAGAGGCCCCTCATATAGAGAAATATCTTGCAGGGATGATGCATATTCCTTTCTTTGAATGCACAAGAAAGTACATGATCACTAAGATAAACAGTGACTATTTAGTTACTAAGAAGATCACGTCATTCTCCTTTCAGAAAAACATTTCAAAAAAAAGCAAGTCAGAACTTGCTTAACCTGTACAAGAAATGCCTTGCCTAACCTGTTGTCACCATATACACGTTTGGATTCCTTAGCAAAGAACTCAATGAAACTCAACCTGTTATTTCAATCATAAGTTTGTATATTTCAAATAGCTAAAAAAAATATAACCTAACTCAAAATATACCAAATCATGATAGCTAGTTCATTAAGCACTTAGCATAAAATTAGTATTCATTCTACGGCATATTCTATCTCTACACAAATATATTGTACCACATACTTCCAAAACACATAAAAATGGTGAATAGTCATGCATAAAACTATAGGTTAGATAGAAATTTGATCAGATATAATGGATGCAAAATAAAATCATCTTCAATCAATTACATTAATAAAGTAGCAAACTTTAATTGGCCAAAAGGGAACAAATTAGGGGCTACTATAGAAGACTATAATGTGGCAAAAAAAATGTAAGCAGATGAATGAGTTGAAATTATGTGGATGAAAGTTGAAAAGTTATGTTAGTAATACTAGAATCAAATGATTCAATGTTAGTCATTTTGCTAATTAAATTTCAATACAAAATACTAGAATCAGATGATTCAACGTTGTTTTAGTGATACTAAAATTAGAAACAACATAACAATAGCATGTTCCCTTACATTAAGATATTTTATATAAATTTTTGTTAGTCGACCCAATAGGTACAGTTGCAGGTGCATGTAGAAACATACTTCAGTAAATGGAGGAAAAATGAAGATGTAGAAACAAAATTTAAAGTTAATTAAGATAATTAAAGAATTAAAATATTACAAATAAAATTATAAAGGGAAAAATAATTATGAAACCCATGGAATCATATGGATCATCAAATGAAGATGCACTTATCAGATAAAATCTGCCAGATGAAACTACAATTATTAATTACTGTGAAGCATGAATCAAACCAACAACAATCTACCCTTCATCTATGTTTTTTTTCCTGAAAAAAAGAATATATTTAATCTATTCTATTCAAACCAAGAGCATTCTCTTTTTGCAGAGACGTCTAGTTATCCATTAGACAAAATATGCTATAAGGTTTACTTTATTAGTGCAACTTTTCCACTGGCATTAATACAAGCCCAATCATGCGACATAATTAACATGGCAATAGGCATATTAGACTAACTAAACACGTGAATGGCAAAATGGAAATTTGCTTCTCTACATTATCAAAATTATACGTATAAATAACCATACAAATTGGTAGTCTGCATCAATGGAAATCAAAAGCAAAGATGATAACATGCCTGGACAGACCGTAATGCAGTAGCATCTGGCTCCGAAGAACCATCATCAGAAAAGACATTCCTGCAACATAAAAAAAAACTCCAATGAGAATCTTACAGCACTTTACTAAAAAATCCCCTTAGACAATTGTGGTAGACAAAACCAAAAAGTACATGCCAAAAGACAAGAACGGAAAATAAAAGTCACCTTAGGAGGAACTTAATTGGTAACTAGGAGTTTCCAATAATTCTATGAAGTAACATACTAATGCTAAAATATCAACTGCATGTAAGAATTTCAGTTAAGAAAAAAAAATATTAAACTATCCTGAATACTCTTAATTAATGAAAGAATGGACCAGAGATACTGCAATAACCAGGTAATATGTTATTTTTGAGGAGATAAATAGTTAACTCAGCAGTGATTGATGCATGAATCAAAGAAATTAATTCACCAGTACCACAAGATAGACAAAATCATCTGATTGAACAAACTATATGAATAGAAAACACGAAACCGAATTAAATACTCAAAAAAACTGAAAAAAATGATACACAATACCCCTACTTTAGAAACCCTCAGCTCCACGTCATGATTGTAAATCTCATACAGGTACTGGCCAAATTTAACACCCTCATTTCCCTCCTGTTTTAGGCTGCGCAAGCAAAACCACATATGAAGTACAAGCAATGAGAATGTCATTTTAAAGGTCTTCTCTAAATTGAATACTGCATTCAAAAAAGAAGATCTAGATTTAACATTTTCCCCAATTTTTTTCAAAATCCTTAGATCTGAAACTTCTCTCGGTTCTCCAAATTCTTCCTATAATTTATTAAATAAATGATTAGTGAAGCTTACCTCATGAACTAACTAGGAAGAGTTGCAGTAAAAGGGCTAAAATCTTGAAGAATCGAACAGGGGAAGAAGAAGAAGAAGGCGAAAGAAGGAGAAAGGGTTGACCCTGTCGTGGCGAGAAGGATAAAATAAGGGGAAGAAGATGACGCTGGCGAGGTTGCTCAGGTAGAGGCGCTTTGATCTGCTTGATTTCACCAAATCGCGAGCTGAAAGACCACGGCCACCATTGCTTCGATCTGCTTGTCATCGGAGAGAAGGGAGGAGTCGTAACCATCGAAGGGACCCACTCGACTTCAGGCATCACCGGTGCCGGTCACTTGCCCGTCGCTGTCTTCACTCGACGGAGAAAGAGAGCTTCAGTCTCAAAACAGGGAAGAAAAATAATGCCGATGAAGATAGGCCAACTTTAGAAGGGCAGTAGACCCTTCACCGGCGACCTACGCTGTGGAGCGACTCAGAATTAGGGCGTTACAATTATATGCACCCTGAACAATTTCTTAGTCAATCTAAATTTTCAATAATTCATAAGTTAAAATATTTCTGATCGACTCAGAATTAAGGCGTTACAAGTATATGCACCCTGAACAAATCCCTTATATTTACTAATGAAGGTCTACAAGATGTCTACTCTATTATTATTATTATTATTATTATTATTATTATTATTATTATTATTATTATTATTATTATTATTATTATTATTATTATTATTATAGTAACAAAAGTACAAAAAGTAAAAATTATTATTATTATTCAAAATTTAATCCTATTTATATTCAAATTCAACATGTAAAAATTTAAATATAAATTGATTCGTATGATTTTAAAAAATTGGATTAAATTAGAAAATTTATTCATTTTGACTTGTATGAGTTTAATTCTTGGATTGAACTCTATTATCTATTAATGTCTTTAGGGATGTGTAAAATCCGACTCTATTCAAATAAATCGAATAATTCGATCTGAAATAGATATTCAGATAGAGTTATTATGATTATAAATGTCGGGTAGAGTTTCGTATACTTAGTGACTGATGTTGGGGGGTGGAACGATGATGTGAGGCAGTCGGTGGTGAGAGAGATCGGTGAGAGAAACCGCCGATGAGCTGCGCCAGTGACAAATGACATTTATTGCATACAAAAATCAGTATCGTCTTCGTATATGAAACTGGTCCTTACGTGAAAAATCCAGAAAATAGCCTCTTTTTGCAATAAAAATTGAACTTACAGAGCTTAAAAACTAATCTTTACCGTTCAAAATTAACAACAAGAAGTTTCTAATGTACTCACCAAAAATTAGGCCGATCTAACGGCAAATGATTTTTCGATCGTCTTCACATACATAATTGGTCATTATGTAAAAAATCCAGACAACGGCCTTTTTTTTGCAACAAAAATTGAACTTACAGATCTTAAAAACTAATCTTCACCGTCCAAAATTAACAACAAGGAGTTTCAAACGTACTCACCAAAAATCAGGCCAATTTAACGGTAAATACTTTTTCGATCATTTTCGTATATAAAGCTGGTCATTAAGTAAAAAATCCAAAAAACGGCCTCTTTTTTGCAACAAAAATTGAACTTACAGACCTTAAAAACTAATCTTTACCGTTCAAAATTAATAACAAGGAGTTTTGAACATACTCACCAAAAATCAGGCCGATCTAACGACAAATACTTAACGGTTGAATCTTTACTTATACTATTCCGTATAAAAGTTGTTCAATTTGTATTTGAAGATCCAACCAAACTGTAAACATGCAGATTCAAATGGACTATATATTTGGATTTATCAGATAATATCTTAACTTATTTATTAATCTGGCCATGTTTAGAATTTCAAAGCCATTTCTCCATTTTCAAGTCAGTAAGTTTTCTCAATCTTCCATACCACTCAATTAGGTAACCGCGATAGTAAAGTTAAATGGTAATGATGAGTTTATATGAAGCTTTGAATATTTAGAAAAATAATAGAATTTAAAATTGAAAAGTGTGTGTGTGTGTGTGTGTGTGTGTATTAGAAAATTTATTCATTTAGAAAAATAATAGAAATTAAATTGAAGAAATTAAATTAGAAAATTTATTCATTTTGACTTGTATGAGTTTAAGTCTTGGATTGAACTCTATTGTCTTATTCAACTAAATAATAAATTAAACTTAAAATCATATACGCATTAAATTGAAATGGTGGAGAGATGTGAGGGAAGAGAAAATTTTATTTTTATATGTAGGGTAAATTTTTGAAATTACTAAAATGCCCCTACCAAATTTCATCATTTTATCCTTGTATTCAAGGATAATTTTATAAATATATATTTTAAATTTTTTAATAATTTAAAATTTGCTCAAAATTTTAACAAAATAAAAATAAATTATAAATTTTTCATAATCATTTTAAATGAAATAATAAACTTTATGTTATTATTATATAAATATTTATATTTATTATTTTTCATGATATGACTATATAATACTTATAACAATTACTTTATTATTATTATTAAAATATAATTTTTCTAAATAAATAAGTTTATATTTGGGGATAATTTATAAAGAAATCAATAGAATTTCTAATAATTTAATATTTGATTTAAATTTTATAAAATAAAAATTAATTACAAATTTTTTTATTATTATTTTGAATGAAATAATAAATTTTATATTACTGTTTTATAATTATTTATTTTTTTAATCTTGAACACGCAAATATATAATAATCGTAATAATTAGTTTATTATTATTGTTAAAAATATAAATTTTCTAAATAAATAACTTTAGATTTTGGTATAATTGATAAAAAATTATTATCAACTTATAAAATAATTTCTAATTTTCTGTTACAAAATAAAATATTCATTTCATATGGTATATATTAAAATTACTTAAAACTATACATAAATCATGTGAGTGAAATTAAAAAAATATATATTTCTTAATTTATTTGCAACGGATTAGCGACTAAATTATTCCATCGCGACTTGTATTACGGTAACAAATTACTATTAGCGACTCACCATGTCCGTCGCTAAACCGTCGCAAAAAAGGCGCTATATTTCCCTCCAAAATTAGCGACTAAAATTTCCGTCGCTATATTTTTTGAAACTAATTTCATGAATAAAAGATTATAAAATTTAGCGACAGAAATATTCGTTGCTAATTCCGTCGCAAAAAAAGGAGCGTAAACTTCCCTTCAGTAATTAGCGACTGTTTATTCATTTCGTCGCAAAAAAAATAGAAAATATCCTCCCCACGACGGAATTGTACAACAATAGCGAATCCGTCGCTAAATTTGCAACGAAAATAAGGTCGTCGATAAATTTAGTCGCTAATTGGCAGTTTTTTTGTTGTGATATAACTGAACAACATCAATAGCTTTTCTCGGTGCTTCTAGTTGCTCCCCTCTATGTATAAAACAACCATCTTTCGTAATATATATCCATATTAGCTTTTTGTGATGAAATGGAAGGTTGTTAAAACTTGTTACTGGTAGATTAGAGAAGACAAATATGCAATCATGGAGAATTAATTAGCTTTATATTTTTGCTTCAATTGATGGAATCTTTTCTAATAAAACATGTCCTTAAAACAAAACATTGCACAGAAAACTAACCCATTAAGCTAGGTTTATATCAATAGTGTTTAAACGATTAAATATAAATTAGAAAAGAAATTGAAGTGTATCCATTATCTGATAGGAATGTCGAAATACAAGTTGAGTTGTACCATGTTGATATACAAGATGAGCTGGAGTGTTCTATTAACAAAAATGTTCATGCCTAGTCCTTACTGGAGCACGTGTTTTGCCTTTTCATTTTGCTATATTAGTTTTTGCTTTTAGGGAAAGGGGATCATCTTGGAATCATTTGTATCTTGCTGCTATTAAGTAGGGCTCTATTGTTTGGAAAGGGAAGTTAGCTTCCCGGAACCTTTATCTTTGTATTTTTTTTCAGTTTTTAATCAATGAAATTCATCTCAACCTTCATCCATTTATCCAATTTGTTTGTTGCTTGATTTTTGGGTTGATTGATTGAATTCATTCTCTATCAATTAGTGCCATCTATGGGAAATCCATCGATTCTTCTCATGCCAAACAAATTGAAAATGAATGACCCGCTCCAAACACTCTTACAGGCTAAGATTGCTTAACAACAACGAATTAATTCTCATGAAGAAACGTTGGCTACAATTTAAAAGTCCATTGTTGCATTTCAGAAGTCTGTTGAAGAAAAGTTTGAACACCTGGAGGCCAAACTCCAAACACAAACTGGAAATCAACCCCTCACAATGGATCCAGCCGAACAATGCACCACAAGCGGTCCAGCCACTAGTAATGAGATACCAAGGGGAGAATTTGCTTATTCTAGCATAAATTTTGGATAACTCGTCAAAGTAATTGCGGGATATATCCCAAAGGTAGAAGAAGCTTAGTTTTTAGGTTATTTTATAGGGGGATTAAGAGAAGAGGTAAGCATATGGGTAAGGTTCTTGAAGCCACAGACCTAGAAGGAAGCCATGGTATTCGCTAGAGATACGAAGCTCGTATTCGTTACATAGCCAGCTGAACAATGGTCGGAGAGAGTGGCGATGGAACTCGGGAGCTCATTTTAACTACATCAGCCAACCGAACAGTGGCTAGAGAGATTGGATGTAGAACTCGGCATCCGACTGAAGGGGCCAAAGTTCCCTCTCCAAGATGATCTCTAATTTCCAAAAAAAATGGGTCAACCCAATTCGCGACCCAAGATGGTGGGCTTTAACCCATTTACCCAATCTAAAGCCCTTTCAAAATGCATTATTCTTCCTCTCACCCGAGCGCGGCTACCACCAAGGAATAGGGGGCGGCACCAATGTTATTAAAACCAGACCAAATAAACAACCGGCAAGGCTAGGGGTTCATGGTTCTACCGGTTCAATCAGATTTTTTTTCTATTTTTTAAAATATTATTAATTAATATAATTTTATAAATACTACTGCATATTATTATCAATTACACTAAGACCACATTAACAAATGATCAAATCCTAATATGAAATTATAACAAATTATCACATCCTAATATGAAATGAATTTATAAGGGAATATATATTTAAATATTACAAATAGTGTTAATTGTTGTTTGCCTTTTTTATGCATGTAGTTTAATTATTTCAAATTAAACGGTAAGAGGACGTAAGCAATTTTTTATTGTTCAATTTGATTTCATTAAAGGGAAGTTGAGTTTACCTTTATCAAGCTATCTAACGATTGAAATAAATTAAAAAAAAGTAAGAAATAATATAAAGAATAGAGCATGACAATAAAATAAGAAACCACAAAATGAAATTAAAGACAATTAAAGAAAGAAAGTAAAAATAAAAATACTATTTACCACAAATCAAAATTAAAAATAATTAAAGAAGAAAAGTAAAGACATGAGGTTGTTGTGGTGTAGCGGTTATCATGTTAGTCTTACCATTAAAAGGTCCCCAGTTTGATCCTATGCAGCGTAAAAAATATGCAGCCAAATTTTTTTTTTGCTTTTCCAAAGCATTAAAACGACGACATTTTTTTAAAAACGATGACGTTTTGCCATTTTAGAAAAAAATTCGATTCTGGCCAATTTGCCAGTTCTTCATTTCTGGCTGATTTTTTCGATTCAATCCAATTTTTTTCAGTCCGATTTTTATTAGCTGAACCAACCGGATGGCCTGTCAGTTCGCGGTTAACCCAGTTCGACCGATCGGTCCGGTTTGGTTTTAATAACATTGGGCGGCACCATCTGTCGTTAAAGACAGTCGAAGAGCATCATCAGCTGAATCTTTACTTCAAATGTTCGCAACCACACAATTTCCAACATCGCTTTAACATCGGAGAACTTCGGATCTCCATCTTGGAGAATGAATTATATATGGATATAGAGCAACAAATAGGAGAAGGGATGAAAGTGGCCTAACCAGAGGAAGAAGAAGATGGGGAGAAAGAATTCTGCAACACAATTGAAGTTTCATTTGGATCCATGAGTAATACCCAAGTGCCTAGCACTATGAAGTTACAGGGAGCCATACAAAGGATCCCGATTGTTATCGTCGTTGACTCCAAAGTGAATCACAACTTCATCTCGTGAGAATTGCTAGAGATTAAGGTTGCAGTTGTCACATATTTGGAATATAGTCAAGTGAAAATACTAGGTTCTAGTACTAATAGTCAAAATTAAGAGAAAACTGTAGTGGACATAAACTTGGTTCCATTAGGAAAGAAGTTTAATAATACCATTGCAGTGCTAACACATTATAGATTTTGGCATCAAAAGATGCCACTAAATAAGACTATTTTTGGTGATTATGAAGTAATATCCATCAGTTATCCTAGGAATCCTTTTTTGCCACCTTACTCGGATTATATAGGAAGTGGTTCTAGTGGAAGTCCTAGAAATCTTCCCATCACTACAAATTTTTTGAGCAAGATTGAGACGATGAATCTTAGAACCATTGCCATCATTACTTGATCAGCATTTGTTGTCTTGCTAGTTTACATCGAGGCAGTATTCTTTTTATAAGGTGTAGAAAGTTTGGATGACCATCAAGTGCTGTTGGTCCTACATTTATGTCATCTATAAATAAAAGATCTAGCATTGGTTCATTCTTGTCTAGTAGTATTGCAAGTTCAACATCTATGCCCTTCACATCAACCATGGTTGCTTGTATGCTTTCTCTCAAGACATATCCACATCCTGAGCTTGAGAAGTTAATAGAGAAATTCGGTTCAAG
This sequence comes from Excoecaria agallocha, assembly GCA_037975025.1. Taxonomy (NCBI): domain Eukaryota; kingdom Viridiplantae; phylum Streptophyta; class Magnoliopsida; order Malpighiales; family Euphorbiaceae; genus Excoecaria; species Excoecaria agallocha. The sequence continues at coordinate 35,131,653 of CM075813.1, read as the reverse complement.
AAGGATTTTAGGTGAAGGGGGATTTGGATGTGTTTATTGTAGGATTCTGGGTGATGGAATTGAGGTTGCAGTTAAATTTCTTACACAAGACACATGAGATAACCAGAATAAGGACTGTGAATTTATTGCAAAAGTTGAGACGTTACGCCGATTGCATCACGACAATCTTGTGAAATTGTTTGGTATATGCATAGATGGATGGATACCGTACTTGAAATATGATCTTGCTCCCAATGGCAGTTTGGAATCCCACTTGCATGGCTTAGAGAAGAGTAAAGGACCTCTTGGCTTGGGTATACGATTGAAGATTGCCCTTGGAGCGGCTAGAGGATTACGTATCTCTATGAAAATTCTAACCCCTGTGTAATTCATTGGGATTTGAAGGCCAGTAATGTTTTGCTTGAAGAGGTATTCACTTTTAAGGCCTCTGATTTTGATCTGGCAAGGGAAGCAATTGAAGGAATTCATCACGTTTCCACTAGGGTCATGGGCACTTTTGGCTATATTTCCCCTGAATATGCAAAGAAAGGGCATCTTCTTATCAAGGGTGATGTTTATAGTCATAGGGTTATGTGGCTGGAACTTCTATCTGGAAGAAAACCTACAGACTTATCCCAATGGCTGGTGCCATCACAGGCAAAAGGCATTGACGAAACAATATAGGGAGATGAATATATAATGAAAGGTGAGTATCTTAAATTCAGTCTTAAGGATAAGACTTTATTTCAAGAGGGTGGAAATGATAGGAATGTTGAAATACAAGATGAGTTAGACCATATTGATTTACAAGATGAGCTAGAGTGTTCTGTTAACAAAAATGTCCATGCCTAGTCCCAGTTGGAGCACATGTTTTACCTTTTCATTTTGCTATATTAGTTTTTGCTTTTGGGGAAGGGGGGATCATCTTGGAATCATTTGTATCTTGTTGTTATTAAGCAGGGATCCATTGTTTGGAGAGGGAAGTTAGCTTCCTTGAACCTTTATCCTTGTATTTTTTTAGTTTTTAATCAATGAAGTTCATATCAACCTTCATCCATTTATCCAATTTGTTTACTTTTTGATTGTTAGGTTGATTGATTGAATCCATTCTCTATCAATTGGCACCGTCTGTGGGAAACCCATTGATTTTCTTACACCAAACAGATTAAAAATGAATGACCCGCTCCAAACACACTTACAGGCTAAGATTGTTTTACAGCAACGAATTGATTCTCATGAAGAAACCTTGACTACAATTCAAAAGTCTATTGCTTCATTTCAGAAGTCTGTTGAAGAAAATTTTGAACACCTGGAGGCCAAACTCCAAACACAAACTGGAAATCAACCCCTCATAATAGATCCAGACGAACAATGCACTACAAGCGGTCCAACCATTAGTATCGAGACACCAGGGGGAGAATTTGCTTATTCCAGCACAAAGTTTGGATAATTCATCAAAGCAATTGTGGGATATATCCTAAAGGTAGAAGAAGCTATGTTTTTAGGTTACTTCATGGGGGGATTAAGAGAAGAGGTGAGCAGTTGGGTAAGGTTCTTGAAGCCACAGAACTGGGAGGAAGCTATAGTACTCGTCAGAGATATGGAGCTTATATTTGCTACACCAGCCAGCCGAGCGATGGCCAGAGCGAGTAGCAATGGAACTCGAGAGCTTGTTTTCACTACACTAGCTAGCCGAGCGATAGCCAGAAAGAGTGGCGGTAAAACTTAACATCCGACTGAAGGGGCCAACGTTCCCTCTCCAAGATGATCTCTTATTTTTAAAGAAATGGGTCAACCCGATCTGCGACCCAAAATGGTGGGCTTTGACCCATTTACCCAATCTAAAGCCCTTTCAAAATGCATTTTTCTTCCTTTCACCCGAGTGTAGCTACCACCAAGGAATAGAAGGTAGCACCATCTGTCGTTGAAGGCAATCGGGGAGCATCATCGGCTGGGTCTTTGCTTCAAATGTTCACAGCCGCACAATCCCCAACATCATTGTAACATCGGAGAACTTCGGATCTCCATCTTGAAGAAGGAATTATATATGGATACAACAAACAAGAGAAGGAACGAAAATGGCCAAACCAGAGGAAGAAAAAGATGGGGAGGAAGGAGACTGCAATGCAACTGAAGTTTCATTTGGGTCCATGAGCAACGCCTAAGTGCCTAGCACTATGAAGTTACAGGGAGCCATACAAAGGATCCCGATTATCATCGTCGTTAACTTCGGAGCGACTCATAACTTTATCTCGTGAAAATTGCTAGAGATTAAGGTTACAGCTGTCACATATTTGGAACAGAGTCAATTAAAAATAATAGTGTAATACACCTAAAAGTACCCTAAGAGAGATATGTGATTTATTTTGCATAAGATAGAGGTTAATTATGTGACTAATTAAAGGAAAATTGTAAATTAAGGATATAATTGAAAAGTTAAAGTAAAAGTTTTGAGGTGAAAATGTAAATCGTGAAAATGAGAGACAAAAGTAAGAATCATAAATATAAAGAGGGACTAAAATGAGATTTGCCAAGATTTTATTTAAAAACCAATAGGAATTGATCAAGTGGATGGCTATGAGTGAAAGAGGCAAAAATTGGTTCTTTTCTCCTTGGGTGGCTGGCCATTCTTGGCCAAGAGACACAAATTGTCTCTTTTATTTTCTTTTCTTTCATCTTTTGTGTTCTTCTCTTCTTTTTCATTTTATGATGATTCAAAGAAGGAAAAACTATAGAGAGTAAAGAGAAGAATTTTACAGCAGCCTAGGATGAAGATCAAGAGAGGGAGAAAGGAAAGATAGCAAGAAGATAGGAAGAGAAAGGTTGGTGGAGCTTGTTAAGGTATGGGAACTTAACCCTACTTTTATGTGTGTTTATTATGAATATGATGTGAGATTAGTAATATGTGGTGTTATTCTAAGTGAATATCATGAAAAATAGAGGTTAGACTTTATGGAAAACTGAAATGGGAAGTTTTGTTGAAAATAGGGGAAAAACTGTTTTAGGGTTCATTGGACCAGCCTTCACTAAATTAATGATATCTTGAGTTATAGTGATTGGAATTGAGAAATTCCAGCTTTATATGAAAATATACACATATATCTTCATTTCATATGAAGAACATGACCTCTGAATCAATTTGAATGATAGATAAAAATAGGCTTGAATCTGGGTCTTGTCTGCTGCCTCTGTCTTTGGGAGAAGTCTTCGGTTTTATTGAATAACTTGAGATATAGAACTCTGATTGGGGTTATTTTTGATGTTTTGGAAACTAGAAATATATATATACAAATTTGTAGAAGAAAGTTTTCTCTAAAAATGACGTTTTCTGGGTCAAAAATGGCATAGAAGTTGAGACAGAAAATCAGTCTCTGGACGATTTGGTCCTCACGGTTACTAGGTTTTTCATAGTAACCGTGAGGTACCCCAGTTTTCAGTTTAGACCCTAAAGATGACCTACCTCACGGTTACTAAGCATTTCATAGTAACCATGACCCCTTTAAAAAGTATAGAACAAGGTTATTACTCATTCGGTAATGACCGTAAGGTAGTCTGGCGTAGTCCAGACCCGAAAGTACAATTAGGTCATGGTTACCATGAATTTAGTAGTAACCGTGACCCCCAAATCATGTTTTGTGCCACTGTTACCATGAATTTGATAGTAACCATGACCATCCTTCAAAGTCCAAAACTTGAAAGCGAAAAGATGCATTATGAGGCTTAAGATTAACTCATTTATTCCTAAATCTTATAGATTATCTTAAACATAAAATATATGGTAAAGTACAACAATAAGTATATGAAATGTATAAGTAAAATAGGAATAAATTTACAGTAATTGATGTATGGAAATGTACACTTGAATATGATTATACTATACTGATTATTTATATGTACTTTTGACTGCAACATGATAGTTAAAGAATATTACTATATTGATTGATTTATCATACATGAGATATGAATCAAATGATATATGATTACTATATGAATTAAATGATACATGAGATATGATTATTGCCTGTACATAGAACTTGGTTGTGGATAGATAGGCATGCCTATAGGATTACAGTCACAGCTGCTACAGGTTTGACCCCGTTTGGGTCTATATTTATCCCAATTAGGACCACAGGCTTGACCCTATTGGGTCCACGGATTTGATACCTTCGGGTATCCATAGAAACAATACCTTCGGGTATTTATATATTGATATCTATGGGTATCTACAGCACCCGTTATCCACACCCATAGGACTTTAGCAGGCATTTCACATTATGAATTGAACAGTATATGTGAAATATTGATAAATACTTGAACAGTTATTTATGTTCTATCTTTATACAATAATTTTATATATGATTCATTATGTTATGTGAGTGATATTATAACTCTTGAATGGTGATTATAAGACTTTGACATTATTATAGTTTATTGTGTGCTTGGGTAACAATCACTGTGAGTGGTTGTTCATATATGTACTGTTCTCCACTAAGCTTTATAGCTTAGCACGGGTGTTTATCCATGTAGGTACTTAAAGTCAAGATGCTTTCTGTTGGGACAAGAGCTGCTATTGTAAAGCCAACTCTAGAGATAAGAGAGAGTCAATTATATTTGTAATTTAATTTCTTCTTGTATTAAGTATGTTGTACTAAAGAACACTAATTAAGAGAACAATTTAACTGATTATATTGAATATTTAATGTAATACTTTATATTTTCTCATAATATATTGAGGTATGCATGTGTAAATAACAATAACAACTAACAGGACTATAAAGGAAATAGATTATCCTATGTAAAAGAACTTATAGAATGGAGAGTTTGGGTGGACTAGTGTGGTCCTTACAAATAGTGCTGGTACTGATAGTCAAAACCAAGGAAAAACTGTAGTGGACATAAATTTGGTTCCATTGGGAGAGAAGTTTAATAATACTATTGCAGTACTAACACATGATAGATTTTGGCATCATAAGGTACCACTAAATAAGACTATTTTTGATGATTGTGAAGTAATATCCATCAGTTATCCTAGGATTCCTTCTTCTCCACCTTACTCGGATTACATGGGAAGTGGTCCTAGTGGAAGTGCTGGAAATCTTCCCATCACTACAAATTTTTTTAGCAAGATTGAGATGATGAATGTTAGAACCATTGCCATCATTGCTTTATCAGCATTGGTTGTCTTGTTGGTTTTCATCAGGGCAGTCTTCATTTTCATACGGTGGAGAAAGTTTGGAAGACCATCAAGTGTTGTTGGTCCTGCATTTACGTCATCTATAAACAAAAGATTTGGCATTGGTTTGTTCTTGTCTAGTAGTATTGCAAGTTCAATATCTATGCCCCTCACATCAACCATGGCTACTTGTATGCTTCCTAAGCTTGAGAAGGCAACAGAAAAATTCGGTTCAAGAAGGATTTTGGGTGAAGGGGGATTTGGATGTGTTTATTGTGGGATTATAGGGAATGGAACTGAGGTTACAGTTAAACTGCTTACACGAGACACACGAGATAACCAGAATAGGGACCGTGAATTTATTGCAGAAGTTGAGACGTTACGTCGATTACATCACCTTAATCTTGTGAAATTGTTTGGTATATGCATAGATGGACAGATACCGTACTTGAAATATGATCTTGTTCCCAATGGCAGTATGGCTTAGACAAGAGTAAAGGACCTCTTGGCTTGGGTGTGCGGTTGAAGATTGCCCTTGGAGCGGCTAGAGGATTAGCGTATCTCTATGAAGATTCTAACCCCCATGTCATTCATCGGGATTTGAAGGCTAGTAATGTTTTACTTGAAGAGATCTTCACTCCAAAGGTCCTTGATTTTGGTCTGGCAAGGGAAGCAACTGAAGGAAGTCATCACATTTCCACTAGGGTCATGGGCACTTTTGGCTATGGTTCCCCTAAATATGCAATGAAAGGGCATCTTCTTGTCAAGGGTGATGTTTATAGTAATGGGGTTGTGTTGTTGGAGCTTCTATCTGGAAGAAAACCTATAGACTTGTCCCAATGACTGGTGCCATGGCGGGCAAAAGGCATTGACAAAACAATGTGGGGAGATGAATATATAATGAAAGGTGAGTATCTCAAATTATGTCTAGATTTTATTTTAAGAGGGTGGCAATGATTGGAATGTTAAAATACAAGATGAGCTGGACCATATTGATATGCAAGATGAGCTGGAGTGTTCTGTTTACAAAAATGTTCATGCCTAGTCCTAGCTAGAGCACATGTTTTGCCTTTTCATTTTGCTATATTAGTTTTTGCTTTTGAGGAAGGGGGGATCATCTTGGAATCATTTGTATCTTGCTACTATTAAGCAGGGCTCTATTGTTTGGAGAGGGAAATTAGGTTCCAAAAACCTTTATCCTTGTATTTTTTCAGTTTTTAATCAACGAAGTTCATCTCAATCTTCATCCATTTATCCAATTTGTTTACTGTTTGATTGTTGGGTTGATTGATTGCATCCATTCTCTATCACTATGCAGCACCAATTCTCTTTTTTTGTTTGAAGAAACACAGAAAAATAGAGGAAAACTCCAGACAGCACTCGGATATATTAGTACATTGACTTTCTTACAAGAAAACAACATGATATATACTAATTAATAATGAACTTATTTCTGTTGTTGACTTGCTTCCAACCTGATCAACGTAATGTAGCTGCACGAATAGTAGTGAAGCTGGCAATGGAGCTATCGGTGGCAGCTTCTTCTGGTGAACTTGCTGAAGTAGGTGGCGTCCGCATATATAACTTGGGTACGGTCATTATATGTAGTGGAAAAATTGAAATAGGCAGCAGCCACCAAGAGAGGAGAAAATCGATGGATTTATTCAGTATACCAAAATATCACTGAGAGATATATTAGCGTTATAAAATTCCTGAAAATATGTCAACGGTTGAGATGATCTTGGTGCTCATCGGATTGTGTTCACTACAGTGCACTAAAGGTACCAGGGCCCCGAAGTACCACTCATCTTTCTTATATCTGTTTTTTATTAATAAAAAATTGTCAATTCATGAAAATTTTTATTCAATTTTGAGATCTCAGCTAATTATACACCATCCAATCGGTTTTTCTATTGAGTTCAGTTTGCGGGTGGATTATTGCTTAATTCAAAAATTTTAAAATACTAATTCCAGATTAAATCCAATTGAATTCGAGTGAAATTTTTGAATTACGTAAAATTATTATTCCAACTATATATGATTTTATTTTATGAATTTGGCTAATACACTATCCGTACCATAAATTGTCAATCTTTATAAATAAAATTTGTCCAATTAAATTGTCACTTTAGTAAATATAAAATAGTATTTAATATATCATTTTCAATTTTACCCTCATATAATTAATGTTTCTCTTATTCTGTACACTTATACTATGATAACCTAAATTAAAAGGAGACATTTTAGTTTATTTGGCATAATTTTATATAAAAAATTAAAAAACTAATTATTGATTTAATATTAATGAGTTGTGAAATAAGTGACAATTTAATGGAACCTAAAGAATAATAAATTAAATGTAAAAATAATATATGTTTGAAACATTTATGGTCCATTTAAGCCACATAAATCCGTTCAATCCATTTAAACCTTAATCTATTGATGAAACAGTAATGCTCATTTATATTATCTATTCATTTATATTTCAATCTAAATCGGCTCAACGCTACGTATACACATATGCTTTAAGAACTATAAATACTCAAATTTTATAGAGAGACCATTTGATGCACAATTCGCAAGCACATGTTAACTATAATTTTTTCTATAAAAATTTTCTTCCGTTTTCTACTACAAACTTTTATACAGATTATATATAGATTAGATTATATTATTACTCTTTTTAAATTGATGAATTAAAAATGTGTCTTTTAAATTAATTTTTTCACATTAACAAAATATTAATATATAAATATTAAAATAATAATTAATTCAATTATAATATTCCTTTTTATGATAAAAAAAAAAAGCATATATGCATATGTATGAAACTTTTTATAATATCCTATTTTAATTTATATGTGTTAATAGTTTATATTACTAAGATTTGAGTGTCTAGTATTTTATTGATAATTTAACATATAAAATGCTATAATAAGCAAATTTTTATTAAATTTTTGCACTTATTTGGTTTAAAAAATTTTAAAAAGCTAATACTTGTTTTTCCTCAATATACGAAAATAAAATCTATGAATAAATATATTCGCACACCACCCCGGTCGTCCATAAAATCACAGCTGAATCAATATTATTGCTGTGATTTTTTTTTTTTCAACAAGAAAAGTTATCTTCGACCACAAATCGCAGCCCGAATGATCTTGACAAGCTTATGGTATGCATGTATAAGCAACAATTTAAACAATCATATTACTGATCATAAAGGAGAAAGCGAGTGGTCTAGAAATAAAATAAATAATGGAGTTAATTTCATTTAATAAAAAATGAAAAATAATTAAAATAAAAAAAGATACTATGTCTAAAAAAATTTCCTTATATTCCCACATTTATATACGATATAGATATAGATAGAGTGATAAATAGTAATGAAAGATTAAATAATTTGGAGAGTTTCAAATATATTTTCAAATTAAAAAAAAAAACAAATAGTATATATATAAAAAAAAAAAAAAGTCACTTGTAAATGTTACCTGGCTCTTTTAAGGCCATCGTCATCTATTAATTTTTGCAATATCTGAAAATTTATTTCTAGATTTGAGATTTGTTTTTTAGGATTTGATTTAAGGCAAGTAAAGGGAGTGTAGTAGTTTTAATATTTCTTAGGGCCATAATTTTGCAAGTTTTATATATATCTATATATAATTAAGTTTGTCTGTATTTCTCATATAAATCGGTTACGTGGTTATTACAAAATCCAAGAGAGTCAGGTTTTACAAATATTTATGTTCAGAAACGGCTATTTCTTTATTATGAAATCCAAAAAGGTCAAGTTACAACTCTTTTCCTTGGATTTTCTTTCCATATTACCAATTAATATTCTTTTCCTAATCTCTATTCCCATTTTACTCACCATAACCTTTCCAATTTCAACCTCTCTTTTACTTATTTCCATTACTTTCCCTTTTTTTTATATATATTCCTATCACGAGGCACAAATCTTTTTATTTCTTTTAAATTGCATCACCTTTTTAATCTTGATAATTTCTTATTAAACCAAATAATTAACAATATGGTGCGTTTAAAAAAATCAATTCTTGCATTAGAATTACGTAAGAACCACAATCCGTGAGCTTTTTTATTTTCTTTCTTATTTATTATAACCTTATTATTCTTAAATTTTTAAGTTTTAATAATGAAATTATATATATTTAGTCAGCTTGTTTAAATTTATGTAGATAATACAGATCGCTTAAATTGGATATTTATAAATACTAAATTTAATTGCCTTTGATGAACAAGTTGCATACATATATTCATCAACATATTCTTCCTTGTGCAACGTGATCTAATTAATTATACTTTTAGTCATTACTAATGGTACAAATCAAAATTCAACATGCGTCGATTGTAAATTTTATCTATCTTCGAGCTCCAATAATGACAAATAGGCAAATACTTTAGGTTGCATGCGATGCATGACTTTTTGCTCCTTAAAAGAAATTATAAGTTTGAGTTTTAGTTATGTGTTTTTATGTTTATCTTAAATTTAAGAAAATATGTCTTGAGAAATGTAACATATAGGTAAGTACGTATAATGTATTTTTACGTAAAATCATGCATCGCATGCATTTTAAAATATTTGTCATTATTAGAGTTTAAAGACAAATACAATTTATACTTTTTTAAAAAAAGTATAAATTGTATTTGTCTTTAAACTCTAATAATGACAAATATTTTAAAATGCATGCGATGCATGATTTTACGTAAAAATACATTATACGTACTTACCTATATGTTACATTTCTCAAGACATATTTTCTTAAATTTAAGATAAACATAAAAACACATAACTAAAACTCAAACTTATAATTTCTTTTAAGGAGCAAAATGATAAGAATGCAATTAACCTATGCTACAATGAAGTAAAAGAAGAAACAAGAAGGGCATAACACTAAAATCAAAAGTAAAAAAGAGAAGCGAAACTTCCCGTTGTGTGTGTGTGTATATATATATATACACACACACACACACACACCTAAATTCTAATATCATAAGCATTTCGCCTCTAAAATATTGAGGGATATAGCAAAGAATTAGAGCAAAAATGGTGAAAGATGAAGTGAGAAAGATATTGGAGACAGGGTTGAAAATAGAAGTGGAAGTGTTAGAAGACAGTAGCAAGAAGGTTAAGAGAGAGAATGATAGTGAAGAAGAGACTTTAAGAGACCGTAAGAAACAGAAAGGGAAAGAGATTGTTAATGAAGAAGATGAAGAAATATTTACTCTTCCACCAGGAATTTACACTAAATCTCCTGAAACTTTGTCTACTTTGGTTAACATTGTCAATAGTCGCCGGAGACGGACCCCACGTCCCGGAAGTCGCCGGTTCTTGCATGATAATACTTCTCCTGGCTATGGCTGGCTGCTACCCGGTTGGGTAGCCGAAGAAAGAATCATGGAACATGGCAGGATCTATAGGGTACACCTTACGTGATCTCTCTCTCTAAAATATAAATCATTTGATAATTAATATCTGTTCTTGTTTGCTTTTTGTTTAAATGGTTGAATCCTAATTGTTCTTGCCTGATTAAAAAGATTAAATTAGGGTTTGCAAGTTTTTATTTGATATATATTTGATTGATATATGATATACATAATGGTTTATTTTGTTATGGAATTTAATTAATTAAGATTTGGATCAAGATATTGTTGATGTGTTTGATTTTCATTTTTATGAAATAGAATTTATCTTGAAAAATATTATTTTGATTGATTATTTGAAATTTTGAAGAGATCTTGATGAGATAGTTGAGGAGCTTTTTAATTTTTTTAGATTAAAATTATATGAAAATGGATTATTTAAAAATTCTGTTAAATGATTTAAACATATATAAGAAAACAAAACAATTTAAGCACATTGATGAAAATTAAAAATTCTCTTTTAATAAATTGAATGCTTGGCTTCAACATCTCAGACAAATAATCCTTGTTTGATAAAATATTTAAAATTTTTTACCTAATTTAAATTTTGTTCGAAAAAAGTGATCCAAATAAAAAAAAAATCGAGTAACCTAAGAATTTTAGTGTCAAATCCAACCCAAACTTAAAATCCGAAAAATCCACCCAAAAACTCTTGAAATCTAACTCAATTTGAAGAAGTGATCAAAATATTTTCAATTAAATTTAATTAAATGAAAAGATAAATATTTAATTTTTTAAATTTTAAATAGTAAATAAAAAATTAAAAAATTCAAATAGTATCACCAAAGTTTAAACTGTCATATATATATATATCGCTAAAACCTCAAATTTCTAATCTCTTACTTTTTTGTCTGATTTTTAATCATAATTATGACCTAAGATCTTATTTGAACTCACTTGAAAAAAAAGAGTAACCTGATCCGAATCTGAAAATAACTAATTCGAAGTGACTCAAACTTGAATCTGTCAAACCAACCTGATCGCCGAGTTTTTTCGAACCAGAATAGTTATAATTTATAATTATATTTCAAGATTAATTCGTTACTCTTAAAATCAGGTATTTAACTTATGAATCTATCACTAAGTAATGAAATCTCCAATGCAGTTTATGTTATGTTATTTTATTGTATTTTATTTTCTAGTAAATGCATTTTTTGTTATTTTTAATATTTTACGATGTCAACAAGCAGATAGACACCCATTTACTAGCTACTTGATTTTTAAGTTTTCAGAATAGGATTCATGAGGGGTATTCATGTTTATTAAGTGAAAACTATGATTTTGACTTTTGTTGATACTTGAAGAGATCTTGTGATTTTTTTTTTTTTTGAGGACTTTAATCTTCATTAATCATTTACATTGCTAAGAGTTTTTTTTTTTAAATAAAACAACTAGAATAAAATTTTTGTATTTATTTAAAAAAAATAGATCAACTAGCTAAATTGTTTTGTGGATTTTTTGTTGAGGTTGATCAAGAAAACAAAATTCTATTAAATTCTTTAAACACACATTAATTCGTTTACATTAATGAAAATCTATCTCCCAAGTGTAGCGTCACAGTAAAAGAGATTTTAATTAAAGTGACCATTCCAAAATTTCAAATCTCAATTATTATTTGAATTTATTAATTAATTATCTAATCTTCACATCTGAAGTCGATCGGTACTCGACAATCTTTATAATCCTATGCAAGTATTAATTTCAGGTTTTCGAACATAATGTTATTTTGAATTTTATTTGATATTAGTATGAGAAACTAATAAAGTTCTGATGCAGTACTATTATGATCCTACTGGGCGTTTGTACCATGGCCAAGAAGAAGTTCTGGGTGCATGGGCAGACTCAGGACTTATAGTTCTTGATCTTCAATCTCCCTGCAAAGGTAAAATTTTGATATATATTTCTGTAATGTCATACCATTTTCTATTTCTACAAATTACTGTACTATTACCTGATCAAGAAAAAAGATATTACCAAGTATAATAACTCTTTGATATAAAATTATATAATTAAGTTGTTGATTTTATCATAAACAATATTATGAACAGATTTCAATAAAACATATATTATTATATATGCGTTTATCATCTATAATTCTTTTCTTATTCCTGCAGGAGATCTAATATAACATGCACAGAAGTATGGAGGGGACAGCATCTTGGAATTCCAATATGTTTTATTTTAATTTACCTATGTTATTAAGCTTTTATGAATAATTAAAGACATCTAATATAATGTCTGAAGCTTTAATTAATAGTGTGTTTGCAATATTATTTCTCAATGTTATTATTAAAACCAGACCGAATAAAGAACTGGAGAGCTAAATGGTTCGTAGTTCGATCCGTTCGTTGGGGTTCAACTGAATTTTTTCTTTTTTTAAAAATAATATTATTTTTTAAGTTTTATATACATATTATGAAAATATTAATATATAAAAAATTAAAAATAATTTAAAAGAATATATTTATCATCAAACATTAATAATAAAAAAATTATTTTCAACTAATTCAACATTTATAACAAAAATTTAAGATAAATATAGTAAAAAATTACAAATATTCAAAGAAATTCATCAAATATAAATTATAATTTTTACTTTATTCATAAAAAATCATCAAAATTGCTTAAATTTTAATTATTTCGTATTTACACTTTTTTATTTTTTTCCAGCAAAAAATAATATTTTATATATATTTTGGATAAAATTAGGTTTTTCTAGATTCAAACCGGTTTATTCTTATTTTATCCGGTTTTTTCCAATTTCAACCTAATTAGGTTTTTCTAGATTCAAACCGATTTATTCTGATTTTATCCAGTTTTTTTCCAATTTTAGCCTATTTTCACCTGTTTAACTGGTTCAAAATGGTTCTTTTCCAGTTTTTAATCAGTTCGGTTTTATACATTAAACCGACCGGATCAACTGTTGGTTCTTGATTAAACCGGTCCGATCAGCTGATCCAGTTTTAATAACATTGGTATTTCTAGTATTTGCTATATATATATGTGTGTGCGCCAAATGCAGCCTCTATTTATTATTTTTTTATTTTTTATAATTAATTTAATATTTAAAATCCACTTATTCGGTTAATTCAGATTTACTCCCGATAAATCTAAAAAAAAAAAAACCTCTGCTTTCTTTTAAATATTTAAGTATACTTCATACCTAAAAATTTGAGCTGCTTCTTTTTAAATGTTTAAGTTTCATACCTAAGAATTTAAATACGAGACTTGCGGTTAAAAGATAAGGAAATTGAAATTGAGGGCACAATTTATGTTGTTTGGATGATAAGGATGCAGAATAATAGAGAACTTAATAAAGAAAAGAAAGAAAAGTACTGATCACTTTTCATTTAGGCATCTGTATCTCACATTATACGTAGGTCAGTCCAAGTTGAATCGTGTACTTCATATAGTCAATTGTGCATAGACACGAGTCAAATTATTATAAAAAAAATAAAGATATTTGGCATTAGGAATTAGGATACATTTCTCTCCAATCGCCCACATGAGAGTTTAATTTTAATAATTAAACTTGGTGAAAATTCTTGTGTGGGTACTGTAAAAACCTAACTTTCTTTTACTAAATGGTGTCTACTGCAAAAAGCCAAAAAGGGATGCACAGACAAAACCCTAAAAAAAAAAAAAGAGTACAATATGCAGGCAAGCTTAATCATCACCAGCAATGGCTTGAGTCTGCTCAACCAAGAATTTACCAAATCAACCGGAATTTTCTAATAAGAAGCATAGAACAACTCAATCTCATCTTTTCTACTAGATAACAAGTCAATATGCCAATCTCATCCACCAATTAACCTAATTATATCAACACACATCAGTTTTATAAATAATAAATATCAGATAAGATACTATACACACGGGAAGTGTAACTGAACTATGGGTAGAAACTATATCATTAATTAGTATAAAGTCTATTTATCAAGCAACTGCATAATTGCTTAAGAATACATCAACTCAAACATTATAAAACATAATATAATAGAACAGAATATTCCTTTGACATAAAAATATAAGCCAAGGAATGAAACTCAAAATAAAACACAGTAAGAACCCTATAAAATAATGCACCATTTTCAACTACAACAAGCTCCGCCGAACATGCTGCCTATGATAGAATGCACCCAACACTTCTGAAAACCTTATCCCGTTACTTGCAGCCAACGGATATGAAATATAAATACGCAACGTGTTATTATCCTTTACGTCCATTGTATAAAATTGGACTCTGTTATGGTAGACACTTATTTATATGAGAAAAAAGAATCGCCAAACAAGAAAGCCGCAGTACAATTAATCTCTCACAAAGGGAACCTGTATCTCCCGGGCAAAATTGCTATACGCTTCAAAGACCCCTCAAGAAGGAATGTCTCCTCCTCTCACGCTTCACTCTCCAGTTATTATCACTCATTGGCTTCAATAGTCTCTCTTCTTCTATTTCTGATTGGAGCGAAGATTGCAGCCTCTTTAAATTTTCAATGCATTGCTTGTGATCAGTAAAGTTTATGCTGCTAAAATCTTTCTCATCTGGGGCCAAATGCCTCTGGTATGGTGAGTGCCACTTTGCTTGCAAATAAGCAAGAGATCTCCATGGAGGAAAAGGCATCGAGTTTTGCTTGAGAGAACATTTAGCAGCTTCAGCCATGACTTGAAGATAGTGTTTCAGCCTAGTCAGTGATCCCACATAAACAACCGGAAGAGATTTCAATATCCTGTCATAAGAGTCAACAGCTCTAGCTATCTCAAAATGGCTACGGAAGTCAATATCAATAATAACACGATCAGAGCTTCCCCCATGACTGGAATAAACCACATCAACATATTCGAACTCCCCTGCCATACAACATAAGACAAGAATTAACTACGAGTTGAAGCAAAAAGTTAATCTCCAGAAAGTACAACAAAGGCATATACGTAAATGTATTAGAGAATAAAAATTACAATATGAATATAACTCCTCAGAAAGAGGCATGGGTATCAGCTATGCAATATAAAATCACAAGAATGTTCATTCAAATTTGCCACAACAACATTTACAATTAGTTATCATACCGTATTCCAATACATCAACAAATGCAGAATAATCACTTTAGAATCACAAAGGACAGCATTCAATTAAAAATGCTTCCCCCTGTACATGCAAAAGGGGCACTTGACGAGAAAATTTCATGTCATGAACGATGTATTAGACCAGAATAAGCAGAGCCCACTCAATTTTGTTGCAATAAATTTGCGTCTGTGTGGAGATGAGGTCAAAATCGAATGCTAAAAGCTATGCTCCGTACCCCTTTATTCTAGTGAATTTTAAAATCTCTACCTCTAGTCCAACCTGACAAGAATTAACGGGAACAGGAATTTTGAAACAGAATAACTATTTCACTATATACATACCTCCAGGGACCTTGCCACCACCCTGCCACTTAGATGCACACACAGCAGCATCATAACCAGCCAGTCTCAAGAGCTTCACCAAAGAAAACCTAATGCAGCTGGCATTACATGGACCTGGCTTAACAAGGTGTAGGTCTGTTTCCTTGATGGATAACATAAGTGAATGAACCAATGACAGCAAGTCACACTCATACTGGGTTACAGAGTGCCTATAAAACTGCAATCACATAGTTCAAAAAAGATGATGACTCTTTAATTGAAAAATAAAAACATTAAAAGATGAATCACATCAAAGTGGTCTTAACAAAAATTATTTAATTTGGACAAAGGAATTACAAAAGATGAAAATTTTAAGAAACTTGAGATGATCTTCATACATCATTATCCGCATGGCACTGATAAAGAGAGAACAATAAAATGGCCAAATGAATTCTCCGGAACAACCTCGCGTGTTGCATGAACTAAGGTTTCCATAACAGACCCAACCATAATGGGCGCAAGCATGCAATGACATTTTTTATAATCTAACTAAAACTAAGGGTGGGTCACCTGGACACTTTTTAGGAGGAAAGGAAAGAGCGCTTGAGAATTACATGAAAGCACTGACAGCAGCAATTTCAGCAAAGCCTGGCTTGCAGGGGCGGACCCAAGGCATGCCCCAATATTTTTTAGTCCTTAGAATTTTTATAAAAAACCCCTTAAAATTTTATAAATTTTGTAATTTGGCCCCCTTAAATTTTTTAGTCCCATGTATAATCATAGTTTCGCTCCCTCTCTTCTTGATCCTGCATCCACCCCTGCAGGCTTGGCTCAGTATAGAAGAGAGCAGCTAAAAATTGTCTTCAAGAAGCCAGCGGACTACTTTAAGCATTAATCGCATACCTTATCACAACTACTCTAAAGATTACCAGGCAGAAAAACAATGTAAGCTAGCGATCTAGAACTAGATGCTTGCTAATGTTGAAAATTCTCTAAATTCCCTTAAAATTCTTCACTACTTGAAGAGTCCATGCAATAATGCAATGACTTCAAATTTTCTACATGCTTTTTAAGCACTACTTCCTTGAACTGCAGATACAGAAGATGGAAACCATTGTCAAAACATTAAGTAGACTTTGCAGATGAGGTAAACTGGCATCCAAGAATAACTACTAACAGAGTCAGAAGCACGATTTTGTCTGGAGTAATAATAGGAAGGTAAGACAAAAGATAACAACAGCTCCAAAGTGTCCTCATATCATAGATTCGTCACTGGATGCTACTACAAGTCTATAACAACACTTCTTATCGTCTGGTTAAAGCATGGTCAGAAATCAGACCACAGATGTAATTTCAAAAGCACAACCATCTGAAACCAGGGGGGCAATAAATTACCAAAAAAAAAAACGGATGCATTAAATAAATTTGGCAAGAAATTTAACCACATACATGAACTTGTGCATAACATTTAATGCAGGACAGGGTTCTGCAGTATCAGGTAAATTGCTGAGTAAACCAAGCAATTGAATTTTGTGACTAAAAGTTGTCCATCTTCTGGATTCCAACTTCCAAGAATAATATAATTAAGCTTAATAGGACTTGTCTATCAGGTCAATTTGCTAAGACCAAAAAAAAAAGAAAGAAAGAAAGAAAGAAAGAAAAGGAAGATTTCGTGTTCCTATAATAATCTTCCTTTGGAATTCCGAAAGATTAACAAATTCGCCTAAACTTTAAAAAGGAAATAATAATAAAAATTTGCTTCGCTAGAATAAGTAAAGATTCATCATTACAGCTTCATTTCTGCTCTGTTCTACCATATCAAGGTATTAAACTACCATCTACAAAAAAAAGGTGTGTGTATATATATATATATATAAATTCTTATGCCAAGGAACAGAAATAACTTTGCTGTGAAGGCCCAATCCTTGCAAACAGAAATTACACAATCAGAAAACATGAGCAACGTGAAATGGTCAAAAGTTTTATTACGATTAAAATTCCTTTTCGCCGAAATTTTAATACTTCGCTTCAAACACACAGCCAGGAAAGTTCAATTAAAAAAGAGACCAACATAAATTAAAATTCTAAAAAAAATGAAAAATGAAAAAGTGCAACTCTGAATTATGTTAAACAGAGAACATTAATAATTCAAAATTAAATTACCGAAATCTTGTCAGCGAGATGGTGGAGATCAGAGAAACCGGAATCGCTATCGCTGCTACACCAGGAATCAGGGCCGCTGCTACCGCCGTTCTCAAGAAAATCACTGACCATAAGAGCCAAGTCATGCTCGCTCTCATGGCTAAAACCACCAGCGATCTGTCCCGTTAACCCCCTCGCTAACCAGTCACCGGTGGCCGCTGCCGCACACATAATTAACCTCTTAAATTAACCGAAGAAAAAAAGACGACCTTAACTCCGTCGTCTTTTCCGTCCCCCTCAAATTAATATTCCAACAAAAACCATCAACTAACTGAATTCGAGACGAATCAGAACTTCTACAGAACCAATATTCTATTCAAATTATACTATAAATTGGAATTTTTTCTTTTATTTTTTTTGTAAATTATACATAAAAATGCATTAAAATTTGAAGAAATATTTTTTTGGTTAATTTTTCATGATTTTTTTATTTATGATCGGCGGAGGATAAGGAAGGAGGTTTCTCGTGCAGCAGAAACCCAAATGGATTTATGGATTTGAAAGAGAAAGAAAATGGAAATTGCAGAGATGATATAATACAACAAGTTGGGGATGACGAACGAAAAGACGAAATTACCCTTAAATTTCTTGCTTGATGGCCAAGTACGTCCTCGGAACTTTCGGTAGGGAAAATGGATAATGTGAAAATGCATAAAATGGATTTGGACGCAAAAGAGTTACGAATTCGAAAATGGATTTTTTTTTCTGAAGAAATTAAAAATAAATTAGGATTAAAAAAAAAACATTAGATTTTTTTTATTCTAATTTTTTTTTATAATAACCAAAACCAAAAGAACTGAATTTAAGTTTAAATTCTAATAAAATCATATTAGAATATTATTATATAATAAGAAGTTAGGAAAGGAAAGTATTTCTGTTAGGATTAAACGAATAAAAGAAATGCCAATCGGAATTTTTTAGATTTTATTAGCTAATTAATAGTTATTTGATTGAATTGAGCTGCTGTTATGAACTGAAATCAGTTGTTTTCTTTTTTCTCTTTTGAATTTTTCTAAACTTAAAAATTAATATATTAATTTTTCTAAATTTCTGGATTCAATTTTTTTTTTCTGTTGACCTAAAATAAGCATATATTTGGTATATTCATAAAATTTTTCAATTTGAATTTTGTTGTTGCCGAAAATATTTCTATTTTCTAGCTTTAAGATAGCATTTCCTCCGTTCCACTTTAAAACGTTATTTTTTTCTATTTTAAATATTTTTTTTGTAATTTAAAAAATATATTTACATGTATAACTTTATTTACTATATAAATTATTAAATATTTTTCTTTTTTATCATACCATACTTTAAACTAAAATTAAATAACATTTTTGAAAATATAAAAGGCATTTTTGTCATTATTATAGTTTTTATATGAAATTAAGATATTTTAATTATTTTCTTAATTTCAGTAAAAAATATAAAATTATATTTTAAAATGTGACGCATAAAAGTATTAATGAACAAAATCTGCATTTAATCCAGAAATCTTCGACATTTCAGCACTACTTAATATAGATAAATATTAAATATCAATTCTCATGTGATTTTTGCAAATTGAATACGTCTTTTTTGCAATACATTTTTCTATTCCAACATTTAATAAATCTAGATATATTTTTTTATTTATGAAAATAAATTTAAAAAAGTAGGCACAACAAAAATCGTGCTGGAAAAAAAAATTACACGCTCTCATGTGGATTCTAAATTCTAATATCTCATACTTTTTGTGACATTCAAGAAGACGTCGAAGTCCGATTAATAATTCTAAATTCTAAGCAGAAATCGCTCTTTCATAAATTAAAATTGAAAATTGAAAAAAAAATATGAAAAATCCGTTAAATCCGCAGTTAAAATGGAATTCAAATTATTAATCAGTTTAATTGTACATGAATAAAACTTTAATTTTAAAATTATAATTAACAGAGTTAAACTTAAATTTTAATATTTGATTAATCGGTAATTCATATATAATTATTTATATGTATACGATTCATAAAAATAATTTTTACATTTTAATTATCAATATTTTATTTAATTTAAATATGAACATATTTTATATTTTTATCATCAAAAAAATCATCCATCGAATCATCGGTATTCAATATTAATAAGTGATAAACTAATATTAAATTATTTTTTATTTTTATTAAAAGTATTTATATAATTTTTTATTATATAAATATTAAATTTCAATAATTTATATTACTATTTATATTTATATTTTTAAAATTTATATTTTTATTTCATAAACTAAGGCAATGGTATCCGTTTAACTTTTTAAAAAATAACTGATTAGCGGTTAACCTGACTGAATTTAAAATTTAATTTTAAAAAATCGATATTAATAAATTGAATTTGAAAAATATTACTAGTAAACCTTTAATAAGTCTGATTAATGTTAAAGCATATAATATATTATATTATATTATATATTATATGACAATGATTTTCCAAGTGCTCTTGGCCCCAAAAAAAAAATCAATTTACAGATATTTGTATAGAGTATTTCTCCAATACAGCATAGACAACTGTACACATAAATATTCATTAATGAACTAAAAATTGAATATTATTTTATTTTTTATTTAAGGGTCTAAATTTATAGACGCCCCGTACACGGCGCGCTTGAATAATATCCGCCTTTTACGAACCAAAATTTTTAAAATATTTTTTTTATGGAAATATTAATAAAAAAAATTATTATAAATGATAAGGCATGGGCAATAAGAGAATTTCAGGGCAAAAGAACGTTTGGCTTGGAGACCGAGTCACGATTGAACTTTTTTAAATATATTATTAGTGTCACAGTTCAAAATCCAACTTGGCAAATTTTGAATAAAACAGAAAGCATTTATTTAATATTAAAAATAATTAGTAACAGCTTGCTGCCTAAATGGGTGATTACGATAAGAATTTCCAGTTATTAATTTATTGACCTGTCGCTCTAATTTGGAAATTTGTTTCTCATTCACACGATAATAATAACTCCACCTTAATTATTTGGAAAACTGGAATTCTATCATGGACCAAAATAATTAATACTCTGCATCATATTTTAAAAAATTATTTTTTTAAAAAAAATTTAAATAATAAATTTATATGAATATTCTTATTTATTATACTTTATTAAATATTTGTTTTTATTACTCTCTAATTTTAACTAAAATTAAATAAAAATTTTAAAAATATAGAAGTATATTTTTTGTCAATAATTATATTTTTTATAAATTAAATATTTTAATTATTTTTTAAAATTTTTAAAAAAATAAAAAATTATATTTTAATGTGGAACAGAAAAAAATATTAATAAATTATATAAAAAATTATTTTTTATAGATTTAAAATATTAATTAAAATCAATTTTTGTGTAATAATTTATTTATTGTTGTTTTGATAAAACCCTAGTTCGATTTAGATAAAAGAAATATTTCAAATTTTTTAATAAACTAATAAAATAATAGCCACTTCAACTTCAAAAGATGGCCGTGCTTAATTTTGGCATAAATAATTATGCATTAGAAATATCAATTAATGGTTGGTGATTAATATAAATTTAATTGATATGGTCTTTCCATTTCATTTTTATTTATTATTTTTGTTATTTTTATTAAAATTAAAAAATAATAAATAAATTTAAATTTATTATTAAATACGTAATTAAAATTAAATTATTAAATCTAATTAATTTTAATTTTATTAAAAAAATAAATATATTATATTATATTAAAAATTTAAAAATGATAGATAAATAAAATTTATATTTTATTCAAAAGAAGGGATAAAAAAATGGAGGGAATAGTATTTATTTGTGTTGTATTAACCTATTATCTTAACGGTTTATCATCACTCCGAAAGTTATGAATAATTAAAAAAGTAACTTAGGGCAGTGATATTTGGATCATTTATTACATTTTTAATTAAATTTTGTTTTGAAAGAGAAATTAGGCTTTGATGATCATGACAAGTCACATGTGCTTACCAAATAACTAATAGTATTCACATGTACTTACCAAATAACTAATAGTATTTGTTAGCATCACATGTTGCATTGCCAAAAGGGCAGGTAAATTACAGCCCACCCTTATGTCATTAACAATATGTGACATCCACATAGTATCAACACAGATTTTTTTATTTAATTAATGATTATTGACTAAATACAATTGATTTTTTACACTAGGATTATACTGCTTACTTTAATTTATGACTCCATATAAACTTTTGGCTTAACCATCTTATTTCTTAAGGAAAACTAATAAAAAGAAACCAAAGATTGTATTTTTTTTTTCAAACATAAAGAGATTTTAAACTGAATTTTGATATGCATTCGATTAATGTATACTATTATTTATATCTGATTAGATTATACATACAAGCGCACCCAATACGCGGTTTTAAATTAGTTAGTTAAAGAAAAAAAAAAGTAAATCCAACTATTTCTGTTCATTCTTTTAGTTAAGATTATGAATCAAAAGTAGCAATGGAAAGGAGAAAATCATGAAAAGAAAAAAAAAGGAAGAAGAAAAATGAGAAAGGCCGAGGCAAAGTCTATGGGTGGGGACAACATGGTTGCTAGCACTTTCCGTCCGCCCATGAAAGAGATAAGGACAGAGACAATTTGCCACATGTACACTTTACCATTCGCTTAAACTAGACCAAACCCAAACTCGTGCTTGTTAATAAAAAAGCTGGTCGGCCAACTAAGACCAAAACTATGCTAAGCGAGAATCTCATGGGGCTTCTTCGTCAACATGCCTGGAATAATGGACCCCATCCAATTTTTCTCTTTTTGAGTATGTAGATTTAAACTTAACTTGAAAAACTAGAAAAAAAAATATTATTATTTATTATTGACATTGTACAAAAATAATCAAACTATGTAGAATAATACTTAATTAGAGGTTAAATAAAAATTCAGTGGATGATATTGGTGAGTTGAACCAATTTAGATCAGGAATTCTTCTAATATTTCATTTCATGGGTATAGGTCAAGAAAAGGAATATTTCGGTGGGCAATTGTATATTGTCCAAACTCATTGTCTAGTCTAGGAAAAAACATAGTAGCCATGATTAATTTAATTATTAATATAAACTGCAGTTATATATTGGGAAAAAGCTAATAAAAAATCATGTTAGAATAATAAGTAAATAAAGAATAAATTGAGACTCGGTTGGGGTCAAACTTGGCATAATGGTGTATGATTACCAATATACATATATATAAGATGATTTCTTGTTATTATTATTATTTGGTTTTTTGACTGGGGAGGAACAGCAGGGCCTCGAAGTTTTAGCCCTGAAGTGTCAATTTGGAGACGATTTCTTATTATTATTATTCATTGAAAGAGAATGTATTCGGAAAGAAATCTGCCCTTTTATAGAGTAGTAGTTTCCATCTTGCGAGTTTAGGTTGCCAAACGCCTACGAAAATCGGAAAATGCTACAACAATTTATTAAATTCAAGTTTCAATAGACTGTAATCCTTGAAAAAAAGACTGTAATCACAAAATTGCTAGGCACCATGAACCTATCCCTTAAATCTCAAGGAGAAAACATATTTTCAAAATCCTGAAGAATTGAAATATAATATACTACATAAATAGATTACATAATATATAACCTTAATAATAATATAAAAATATGACGATTTGATAAAAATGTATATAGCCGTTCTTAAATCAATAAACGTAATTTTTTTTCCTTTCATAATACATGATGCTCTAAATAGTAAATCGTCAAATGCATTCCGCTATTATATTTTATAAGCCATTAGTCATTTAAAGAAAAAAGAAAAAGCCTAAATTGCAGATTCAGCAACAGTATTGACCATATCTTCCGGTCATTGCTACGCAAGGCTGCTGGCTAAAGGGATGGAATTGAAGTTCAATAAATCATAATTATAACAATAATAAAATTGGAGCACTATGATAATTTTACTCAAGTAGACTTCTATGCAGATCGTACCAAATATTGGTATGTTGAATAGAGTAAAAGATCAAATATAACAAATTCATGACACGCCAAACCTAGGAAGGCGGTTCCAAATTTTGAGCCAATCCTTTCACACATGTTCATCACTATAAAATAATGAGACTTCTTCCTCTCTCCTGTCTGGATTCTAATCATTGCTATAAGGTAGACTTTTATAATGAGAATCTAATCATAACATTTTCATTATAAGAAAATAATTAGAACCCATAATTACTAACAAATAATTAAATGACATGACACGGAGTGTATGTTATGATTCCAACGGGGGTGCCACGGAAGACTAAGCTTCTATTGAATAGGGCAAATTACAAATCCAAGTTCATCAGCAAACAGCTAAAGAAACGATAAGGTGTCATATATATATATATATATTAAACCGATAAGGTAGATTTTAAGCAGAGCAAAAACAAAGTCCATATTCCGAAAATTTTGAGTCAAATTCCTATGAAAAAAATCAATGTAAGCCATGAAAATAAAAAATGTATAAATCACAGATTTAAAAAAAAAATCATAAAATAGAAGCTCTGCAACTTTTATCTTCTTAACAGAGTGCTTGAACTTGCAAGGAATAAAAGAAGACTTTGAGGGTCCACAGCGTGCGGAAACAAGGGCTAAATTAATAATTCCATAAATTCATGGTGGGCCACAGAAGGAAACACGAGGCATATTCTAGTCCATTCTACCTGACTCCTCAAGGAATATCCCGACATATCTCTATCCTTTTCAGCTACAAAATATTGACTCTCTACGTTAATCTACGGTACATGGCTGGACATTTGGCAGGTATTATCACAGTTAAAAGAACATCGAACATGCTACAGATTTCATACTTTTTCTTCAAACCCTTTTGAGATATTCTAGATTTTTTAATCTGGGTGATGCAATAAATAAAGATTGCAGAGGCAAAGTTAAGGGTCTGAACAGCTATATCTCATTAGACAATGGGGCCATAAGCTAATGAGCACAGCAACTTCAAACCATGTATAGCTGTGAATAAAATGTATAAAACCCATGACCAAGAGAGTTTGTCCAGAAAAAACATGACACTTCGAACAAAAAAGATGATGAAAATAACTCAAATTCCAGCAACGGATCACCACCAATAATACCCTGTTAATAATTAAATAGAAAGCCCACTCCAACTTGAATTTCCAGAATCTGACAAGGGAATTGGGCAAGTAAAGCACGTGGTGGGACTCTACATCTTTTGTGTAACACCATCTATCTTCTTTTTTCTTTGAAATGAAACGCATAATCCATACCAAAACATATTCCTTAAATAGTTTAAGATGTTAGCATGTTTAGTTGAATTTGAAATGGAAAGACTTAAATTTATATTTCAGTTCAGTCTAAAAGAGTTTTTCTATAATGGTGATGAGATTTATAAGCAGAGAATAAATTACTGAACATGAATGGTGAAAATTTGTAAGGGACATACTTTAAATACCTATAAATATGATGTAATTGCATGGCACTTCACTAATCTCTCTCTTCTTTTCAGCTTCCTCGTTTACAAGCCCAGCACTTGATTATCCTATGACTAAGACTAAAGCAAATTAAAATTGCTGGATGCGAATGCGAATCCCCAATTCAAACACCATCCGCCACTGTGTAAAATTCTTATTTTAACAAATTTTCCGACTGAGAAAATAAATAACTTGTCCAGAAAATATTTCCCATTCCGTGACAATGCAATGGAAGCCAAATAAGATCTAGCCCAAGTAATTCTACACCATTGGTCATGTAAATTGTAGCCCAACCATGTTAATAAATGTAATGGACCAACGTACACTGCCTGTGGAAGTCCATAATTGTGAGGCCCAGTAACGTAAAATCCAAACACAAAAACCTAGCAATAAAGCATTTGGGAAACTTTGTAATATAGGAAGACGTAACATTGGCACAAGCTATCCATTTTTCATGTGAAATATCTTCACAATTAATTTATTGTGTAAACTGTAAAGCAAAAATTTCTATTTTCAACATAGCACTATAGGACAAAAGGGTTCAACAAATTAATATTATTTCTTCCCTATTCATCGGAGAAGATTCTTTCGGAAAGGTTTTTAAAGAAAACGGAAATACCTTTTGTAGCAGCCTGCTGAAACATTTTTCCCACGCTGAGGGGGGGAAAGGAATTTGAACAGAAGACTACTCACCGGGGCTTCAGATTTCGCTGCAATATAAAAATTGTTTAAACAATGAAAATGCTGTCAACTAGACATAATACTCCTAATATGAAAAGATAAACAGAAGAAAAGGAGAAAGGAAAAGAAGATAGCTAACTTTTTACCGCTGCAAATCAATAATAAATAGGTAAATCATGAAGAAACAAAGAATAGAGAATAAAATTTAGTCATAGGTCTAATTTACTATTTACATTTCCCTTTATCTGTTACTATAAAATGCAAAGGATAAAAAACGAGTTTGAAGAACATACTTTTGGCCTCACAGTAGGTACTTGTGGTTGTCTATCTTGTGTTCTGTCTGAATCTGGCAGAACCTGTTCATTCTCATGCCTATAGAATGCCTGCAATGCTCTCCCAGCAAATGCACTAATAATATTGACTTCCATTGCAGACATATTTCTCCACTGTAACATCAAATTGAGGATATTACTAGCAAATGAGCGGAAAGTATGTTGTATTTTCCATAGAATTAAACTGACACCGGAAATTTGGTAGAAACGGATGTGTCCTAGAACTGTACTCATGCTGTCTATGAAGTTGCATAATGTAAGACCAAACAAAGAATACTATTATGACATAATGCAGGACGGAAATCACTATGAATTTTATTAACAAAAGGTGCACAGTTTCAAACAAACTAAAAGGTGCACAATCATTAGCTTAACAGTAAGCATCTCCATTATTAGCATTTTTACCATTAAGTTAGTCAAAAAGCAAACAAGAATGATACGCTCCTCTAGTCCACCTTTGTCTGCATTTTTGTTTCCTTTTTAATGTAAAATAAACTTTTCATCCCTAATTGAATTTACTTGATTTGAATTTCCACATTTAACATAGAATATCCAAAATGAATTGAATTGAGATAATTTCTCTAATTCATCTTATGACAAGAGAGAAGTAAGAGAAGAAATTCCCTTCAGTTTTTTTCCATGCTTTGCTCTACGAAATAAACAAGTAAATCACTCAGGCAACTTTAGAAAACTATAAAATCTAAACACATAAAGAAAGATATAACCATACCGTCACAGCAGATGCAGTAAATTTCTCTAGATTAGTTTCCACTTTATGAAACCTTACGTCTCTGATGTCCTCAATAAGTGACCTCACCTGTATATAAGAAAGTGTCAAGGAAATCCTGGCAACTATCCAGATTGATAATTGAAAAATTTTAAGAACAAAACAGAGAAAGACCAACTTCACGCTCACCATATATATATCAGGAATGTCATCGTGTGCACTGCCATAAACAAAATTAGAGTTGACAATCAATGTTTTCCATTGGTTAAATTTTGCATGGAAGATAACAAGAATGATTGGCATTTACTGGTCAAAAAGAAGTCTTGAAATTTCCACATAATGAAACGGTAATGGCTGAAATGCTTGTGAATCTCGTTCCCCTTCCAGGACCTGGGTCAAATTTTCTAATCCACAATGACAAAATGGCAAGCAGAATTACATTTTATTATTTAATTCCTAGCAAAGACAAACAATTGACAATCTTAAATAGAACTGCAGATAAACAGAAAATTAATTATTGCACTGCAGGTCAAAAGCAGTATCTTGTTAAAATATATGTACAGCCATATTTATAATTAAGCTCCCATTCATGCATATTATTTTGTGTCCATAAAACCGTAACCCAAAAATCATGCATCCAATTATCAAGGGGGAACAGTAAATAAGGTAATACTGATTTCAAAGTTCTAAAGAGTTCCCAAAAACAAATTGTGCCTAAAAGGTTGATTATGCCAATTGGAAAACAAGAAAATATAATCAAATCGAAACGGAATAATACTGTTCTTTCAGCGCAGCAGTACAAACTCAAACTTTTCTGTATGTGCATTACAAGTTAACTCTCAACTCTAATACTAATTATGCTCTCAACAAACTTTCATTTCTGTCATGTGATTGACGGGACAATGTGAAAGTCAAAGTCTAACAAAAACTAGTGTGGGCTTTTGCGGACATCATTTACAAATATAGTTGCATTTTCTAGTACATGAGCAAGTATTTGCATTGAGATGTTACGCACTTGGTTTTATACACAAGAAGCTTACCAATTGACATCCATTGAGGAGTTCTAATAGTGCACTTCCCTCGCTTCTTCAAAGCCACAGCTAACCACAATGGCACTTGAGCAGGTATTTGCGGATAAAAGGGACCATAATCGCCCTATCATCGTAAATAATCCGAATTAGAATAACGTATAAATTCGCATATCTTATTTACACCGAGGGAGAAAAAGATAAATACACAGATAAAATTAAGAGAATCCATCCTCAGATTAGGAACAATCTCCACCAATTCGTCCTGAGCCATAAATTCGACCTGAGAAATAAACCGTCAAACCAATTAGAAAGCAAACAGACAAGCAAAGCGTGTATGAAATCATAATTTAAATCAGAGCAACACCTCTTCGGGGGAAAAGAGTGATAGGTGAGACTCAGATTGACCGGCCATTGCTGGAGACTGGGCGGATTAAGGTCTTCAGCTCGAATTAGAGAATGATTAGGTGAGTTCGGTTATTTAGCTTAAGAATTGGGACCAGAGAAGAGGAGATGGAGATGAAATGGGAGAGAAAGTGTGAACCCTAGGTGGCGGTAAGCTTTGCAGCAATGAGATTTTTTTTTTTTTGGCCTTAATGCAGTGAGGTTTATAGTAAAGTGTCCTGTTATTATTATTTTTTTCTTTATCTTTAAGAATCCTACTTTGGGGAGCGCGGAAAAAATGGTTTAAAATTAGCGGGAATTGGCATATACTAATTTTGCGATTGGGCCATTTGAAAATTCTATTGGCCTATTGCAAGTTCCAATTATTTTCTTTTTCCCACTCTTAGGGTGCATTTAATTAAAAAAAAAAACGTTTTTTTTATTTCTTATTTTCTTATAAATTTAAAAATTTATTTTTTATATAAAATTTAAAAAATATGTTTATTTATCAATAAATGAAAAATAGAGTATTTAATATATATATATATATATATATATATATATGTTTATATGTATATGTACGTATGCACATATATACACATACATATACATATATATGCATGCACATGTAAACACATATATATTGTGACATCCTACATTCACTCAATTTTTAATATTTTATTTCTATTAATTTCTTATTATTATTGTTATTATTACATTACTATAATTTCCTACTTCCTAAGTCAATTGTATACTTTTTTAGTATTATTAAATTTTTTATTCTTTTTAAATAAATTTCTAATAGCATGATAGTTTAAAATCATGCCACTCAAATCTGTAAAAATTTAAATTTCACTCCCAATATATTCATCCTCCAACTCCATTAATACTCGTATGACATCCTTAACACAACTGTATAATCGGTATTGTTCTGACCATCCGTAAGCTGGAAACTTTTTTTTTCTAGTGCGGAAATGCTTGTAAATCTGGTTATTCCCTGGGTCATTCTTGGCCACTCTGAGAGAAGACTTATCTTGAATGAATCAAATGAGGTAGGCTTCGTTGTATGAAGCTATATTATCGGAATTGATATAAATGCTTATCTTTTAAGTGCTTATTCTTGTTCGTTAACTATTATTTCCAGTTTCCCACGTGTGATAACTTCTGATTCTGAAAGCATTTCCTTCTAGTTTGTTGGAGATAAAGTTACATATGCACTTGCCCGAGGTTTGAAAGTTATAGCTTGTGTTGGTGAGACTTTGGAGCAGCGTGAAGCTGGATCAACTATGGATGTTGTTGCTGCACAAACCAAAGCAATAGTCGGTATGCAATCTAATCATGTTTTTCAAAATGTTGGCAGTTTGTAGATTTTATGATTGTTCAAGACTGTTGCTTAAACAATTCTTTTACAAGATTTACCTGCAGCTATGTAGATGAATTGCGAAGAATGACATTGGATTTTTTTTTATGCGTCAACTAATTTAATGTTATGATTCCAAAATTCTCATATTAATTTCAAATTGGCTTTTATGGCTGAAAGGGTAAAGGATTGGACATAAATTATTTTGGCTTATGAACCTGTGTGGGCTATTGGAACAAGGAAGGTCGCAACTCCTGCTTAGGCACAGGAAGTAAGTCTAGCCAATAGGAGCTCTATATTTTAAACAAACCATTTTAGGGTTTTGAGAATTACAATAAGAGCTCAATGAAGTGGTTGGTGAATTGTGACGTGTGCAGGGGCTCATGTCAGGCCTTGGAAGGACATTGTTAGGGATTTGAAACCTGAAAACTTCAGGATTCACATTTTTAGTGTTCTTTCTTTTTTATTTTTATTTTTGTGTGAGTGTGGGTGGGCGGGTGGGCCATGTTTGGGGGGAAGGGAACTATAGTCAATGTGAGAATTGAGATGGCTGTCTAGAGGCAGTTGCGAAGAAGTAGGATTTATCTCTGTATTTTCTTCAGAGATTTCTAAGGCGTTGAAAATGATAAATTTTCTTATTTGGGAATTGTGAATTTTTAGGATTTCTAGCCAATTTCATGTTTCAATATTTAGAAAGAATATGCATTTTATAGTCAATCTATTTTTAAGAATTTTATGAAGCTTCCTTTTGTATAAAATGACTTGTAGTGTTGTCATAAACTTTGAAACAAATAAGCCGACTTTTGAATCATGCAGATGATATAAAATTATGAACTTTGTTCTTAGCTAAAATGACTTTCCTTCTTAAAGGTTAAAATCACGTGTGCCTAGTGGTGTGTTGCAAGAAGATCACAACCACAGCAAGAACACAAGGAAAATGGAATCAAAATAACAAAAAATATGGTTATGCAGTATTATTGAAATCAAAAGAGCATAACAACATAGAGAGGAATTCGAGAGCCCCTCTTCTCTCCCCTAACCAAATACCAAATCATTCCCTCCCTCCTCATACTATCCTACCCTTATTTATAACAGAAACCCAAACCCAAGGCATAACTAACTTCCCAGCAAGTGAAATCCCTATTTTCCCTCTACCACATGTAAATATGTGTAATAGGGGCCTAACATTACCCGCCGCCCAAAAAATCATCCTTGTCCGCAAGGTTGAATGCTGGAAATTAGGAGGCAATGGTATCAAACGGTTTGCAAGAGTCTTTAAAGGGAGAAGTTCCAGGTTTCAAGGTAATTGTGTGGGCTTGTTGTCACGCCAGAGAAAGTCCCTGTGGTAAATGAAACACATCTTGGAACTCCGACAGTAAAGGAGCAGCTTGTGGATCAACGTTTTCTGGAATTTCCCCATCAGCTGCATATGATTCAAGTCAAGTTGACAGCCTTCTAATAATATACAATTACACTCCTTTTTGATAGTTTTTTCCATAGCATGCAAAGACACCCGAGTTCGACATAAGTCGGGGTCCCCTGTAAGTGTCACTTTTTGCTTCCCCATTGCAAACTCCATCGAAATATTTACCCAATTCAAGTAGGAGGCCCTTATTGAAAGGAACCACTAGTACCCCAGGATGAAGTCCGCATTGCCCAATTGGAGCGGAAAGAAATTGGCGATGACTTCGACTTCAGGAAATTAGAGGTAGACCTGCCTGCGCATCCCTGTTGAGCTGGTTTGTTTCCCCGTGCCCAAAGTAACTCCAAATTGCTTGGTAGGAAAGACCGACAAGTTGAGTTTAGAGACCAAAGTAGAAGAAATGAAATTATATGAGGCACTCGAATCTATTAGGACAACAACTTACTGGTTCATGACAGTACCTCGCATT
Source organism: Excoecaria agallocha (assembly GCA_037975025.1). Taxonomy (NCBI): domain Eukaryota; kingdom Viridiplantae; phylum Streptophyta; class Magnoliopsida; order Malpighiales; family Euphorbiaceae; genus Excoecaria; species Excoecaria agallocha. The sequence goes on along the minus strand of CM075813.1, from coordinate 35,099,608 downwards.
TTTAAGGTGTAGGGGGCTGTCAATCCGACCAAAGATTAGAGGGATAATTCTATATGGTCCAAATCACCCATAACAGTAGCTTCCTTTACCCTAACCTCCCCTGGATCAATTGCCACAAATGTCTCAGATTCTTTCACCCATAAGACTTGCAACTCCTTATTTAGGCACCTATGACTCGATCTAAATTTTCCATCACAGCGAAAAATGCAGGCCCTTTCTCTCTTTTCATTTTCATTTCAGCATCAGTGAGTCGTCGAAATTTATGGGGTGTGTTGGACATCAAAGCAATATTGTGGGCAAAAATAGTGGTAGAAGAAGAAGAGGTTGGCGATAACGCCTTTGGAGAGAAGATGATGGGCTTAGAAGCGGGATTTAGGGTGAGAGATTCGGTAACCAGAGGCGTATCTGTGAAGGATTGTGTTCTGCTTAGGCTATGTTGAGAGGAGATGGACTTTGTGTTGGCCACTTTATTTTTTCTTCTATCATTTAGGCCACCTTCATTATTCGGCCCAACCCATTGGGCTCCCAAAGCCTCAATTCAGACTTGATGTCTTCTTGTAACCCATTGATAAAGGCATTTTCCATCACAGATTCTGAAAGGTTGGAAAACAAAGCAGGGAGTACTTTTGAATTGCTTCCGATACTCACCCACCGTCGATGTTTGCCGGAGGGACGGTAGCTGCTCCATTAGATTCCCTGCATGAGTGCTCTTAAAATGCTCAAGCATTAATTTCTTAAACTGTTCCCACCCATGGAAAATCTGGCGACTGTTTTCGTAATAGTACCATGATAAAGCTTCCCCTTCTAAGCAGACAACAGCTGATCAGAGCTCCTCAACCGGAATGAGTCCATTTAGATCGAAGTAGCATTTAGCCCACAATATGCACCCATCCAAATTTGGCCCATCAAAAACTGGAAGTTCCAGCTTGAATGGCATTTCCTCGATCTTGGGCCAAGCACTCATTGAGTTAAAGTTCTCTTCCGCTTCCATCTGGAACTTCGGCACCTCTTTGCCTCCTCCGATCCTATAATTAGCAAAATCCAGTTGGGAAACCTCATGGGCCTGCTCCTGAATAACTGGTGCCTTCTCTATTTGATCCAGATTGAGCTTGCGAAGAATGGACTTGATTCCTTCTTCTATCACTAGCAATCGTGCCACGGATCTGTTCAATGCTTCCACATCCAAATGCTCCAGTCTATCTAACCGCGTTTGGATTGTCCCCACTATTCCTTCGAGAGCCTCTACCCTATTCTCCATTGTCTGATGCCTGGTTTCCATGTGAGGATCGGTGCTCTAATACCACTGTTAGGTCCCTGCAAGAAGATCGCAACCACAACAAGAACACAAGGAAAATGGAATCAAAATAACAAAAAATATGGTTATGCAGTATTATTGAAATCAAAAGAGCATAACAACATAGAGAGGAATTCGATAGCCCCTCTTCTCTCCCCTAACCAAATACCAAATCATTCCCCCCCTCCCCACACTATCCAACCCCTATTTATAACAGAAACCCAAACCCAAGGCATAACTAACTCCCCAACAAGTGAAATCCCTATTTGCCCTCTACCACATATAAATATGTGTAATAGGGGCCTAACATGGTGATAATTTTTGTTCGGTTGCTGTTTGATTTCTGCTCAGCTATTTGTATTCCTATCTGATAGACTTCTTGGTTATTACCTGAGGATGCCATATATATCAAGTTGTGCAATTTTCACTTTATCTGGTTTTTTATGCAACCATTTTGTCTATGTAAAAGGTACATTTTGAACTGAGGAAATGGCTTAAAGCCAACACTAGTCCGAAAGTTGCTGCTATGACCAGGATTAGTTATGGAGCTATGTTCATAAACTAGTCTTATATCAGCTTCATGCACTACAAGAAAATCAGCAAATAGCAACGGAAATTAGCAACCGAATATGTTGAATTTTTGTTGCTAATAAAAATTAGCAACGAAAAATAGCAACGGAACATTCGGTTGCAAATTTGGCGGTTGGTAAAAATAGCAACGGAAATTATTTTTCGTTGCTATTTTTACCAACGGAATTAGATTTTCCGTTGCTATTTTTAGCAACCGAATTTATATTAGCAACGAAAAATAGCAACGGAACATTCGGTTGTAAATTTGGCGGTTGGTAAAAATAGCAACGGAAATTATTTTCCGCTGCCATTTTTACCAACGGAATTAAATTTTCCGTTGCTATTTTTAGCAACCGAAATCAATTTCCGTTGCTATATTTAGCAACCGAATAGAAATTCCGTTGCTATTAATAGCAACTGAAATCAATTTTCGTTGCTATTTTTAGCAACCAAATTAAAATATCCGTGGCTAAATTCATTACGACGAAATTTTCGTCGCTATTCCGTCACTAAATTATTATTGATTTTTTACACAAAATTACTTTTACTTTCGAAGTTAGAAAATCAATATTTATGCAGATATATCTGACAATTGAAACAAAAGTACATGCTTACTAGCAAAATACAATGACGAACAGAATGGGCTCAATAATTAATGATAGATTAAGGTCATGTACAAACTAGTTGTAGCAAATCCAATAAAGAACTTAAGAAATCAACATCTGGAATAAATATAAATCATCAAAAATTCTAATTACATATAAGTGGTCACCACAAAGGAAAGGCACCATTTACTTTTATTACAAAATTCCCAATAGAAATACACATGAAATTTGGGGCAAGCTACATAAAGAGAGAAATCTGCCTCATACAAACTAGTTAATACCATCAATATTGTTATCAATTTCCTTAAAATAACTCAAGTACATATCCATAGGTTCACAACTCAAGTACATGTAACATTTTCGTTCTATTTAATTTCATTCTCTATCTAACTAATTTCACAACTCAAATAACTGCAAAAGAAGAACAAAAAAATAGAACATACTGCAACACACAAAACAATAATAAAAACTACATCAAAAGAACAAAACCTACTGCAACACAAAAAAAAGAACATAACCTGCTCTTACTCATTTATTTAATTGCTGCCGACTGACCACATATCAACAGCTGGACCATAATTTGTCATCCCAAACAGCAAATCTGGAGGTCTACTCAAAATAAGATGAACTATGCTTAATATATTCACATTTCATGCACCTTACTTCTTAAATGGGAAAAAAAGGTTTATGCATTTTAACAGGGGAAGTAGTTTAGTAAATAAAAACAAAAGTCCAAGTAGGCTATAAAGGTTTACCTGTACCATAAAGTAATAACACGATTTGTGAGATTTGCATTGTGCTCATTTGAGCATGATCTGGCAAGCCCAAAATCTGCAAGCTTTAAATTATCTTCATTGTCTATGAGAAGATTAGAACCTGCCAAAAAAAAAGAAAAGAAAGTTAGCATTCCAATGCCTTATGAAATGAAAAACAAGATTCAATGGTAAATAAATTGCTTGCTTAACAACCTTTGATATCACGATGAAGTAATTGGTTAACACGACAATAGTGAAGTAGTTTAACATGACAATTGTACTTGTTACCATCTGTAGTTGCACATCAAACTATCAGTAATCAACTGGTCTCAACCAAAAAAAGGTATTTTTAGATAAAAAAAATCAGTACATAGGTGAGTGTACGCAAAAGTTGAGCTGGGATTGAGACAAAATAATAAGTATTTAATCAAAATGACACAAAAAACAATCAGACCTGCGATTTCCAACAAATTTGGTATGCTATTGGAAAAACAAATGATTATTTAAAACAAATATCCCATAACCAGATGTAAGAAAAAGCCAAGAAAAAATAGAAAAGCAAAAGTTGACATAATCTATGTAGGAAATGGCAATCTCCAATAAGTCGAACAGCTGGTGTTCCAGGAAAAGTTCCTGTGTCGACACTTATTGGAGTCGAATTGGATCCTCCATCATTGATGCTACTAATTTTGGCAATAGCAACCTGTACCCAAGCTTGCATCTGAGTGCTTCCAGTAGAACTTGTAGCCTTAGATGAAAGGATACAGGTAGGTCCCTCTTGAAATTTGTTTTGTCCACATGATCAATCAAATTAAATTACTATATGAGAAAATTGAATTGGCTACTATAATAAAATTATATAACTATAAATTCAGAAGAAAAAGAAATGAATTAGTATATCCTTTATAATGTCCGGTTTCCTTAATTAACACTAAAAAGAAATTAAACTTCTCTATTATGACAAAATAAAAGAAATAAATTTATATAGTATAATTTTACTATTATACCATCAGTGAAGAATGAGAGACAGAAAGAGCTACATGGAAGAAGATAACACAAAGAAGAAGGGAGCAGTTGCCATGGAAGAAAGCAGCTTGTATGGAAAAAGAACATAAAGAAGAGAGAGCAGTTGCAATGGAAGAAGAATGTGAAGAAGAAGAAACAAAATAGCAGCCTTGGAAGAAGGAATGGAGCTGCTGCCATGTAAGAAGAAGAGGCAGAGTAGCTGTCATGGCTAATCGGTGAAGAGGAAGCAGAGGTTATAGTAGTAACTTTATCGGGTTATCTCTCTTATCCTTTCTATTTCCCCTCCTATCGATCAATTTGGTGTTATTCTGGGCGAGAGGAATTTGAGAAACCAGATTTTCCTTCCTTTTTATCAATTTTCCTTGCTCAATTCTTGTCCAAACAAAGGAAATTCATAAAATTTCTTTTCTTTTCCTTTCACTTCCATTGGAAAAAGAAAAAAAAAAGACAGCGCAAATACTGATCATTGAAAACATGAAATGAATGGCAATTCTAACATAAGCAGCACAACAGATCAACCAACGTCACATAGAACCTCACCAGCCCAGCTCCTTCAGCAACACAGACCACAGCTGATCCCTTTGTCTCAATCAGGTATTTCAAATGTCTCAAAACACCATGAGGCCCATGCAAATGGAAAGGTACCTTTGAAAGTGCATACACTGATTAAATTAATATAGACCCACAAAAATGGATATAAAATTATTATAAAATATATAATACCTCTGGAATCAAACATATGTCAATTTGTCCACTAGCAAGGGCTGCATGCATGGCTATAAATCCACTGCTACGACCCATCAATTTAAGAACGCCAATACCATGATAAGCACTATGTGCCTAGAACAGTAATAAAAAAAAATGCTTAATTATCAGTACAAGGAAAGAGATAAGCCATGGAAAAAAACAGAAAAATGGAATAAACACATCATTACAGCACTCAGATAGCAGAAGCAATAATTAAAACTCCATACCTTGATGTAAGCAAAATTTATTGCTCGTTGTGCTTCTTCAACAGCTGTGTCAAAACCAAAAGTTTTGTCCATCAACAAAATATCTTTGTCTATAGTTTTTGGAATGCCAACCACAGCCACTCTCAATCTTTGCTTCCGGCACTAAAATCAGAAGTTCAAAGGAGATCAAATACACAGCAAAGAATAAAAAAAGATTCACAGAAAAGGAAAAACTAATAAGGTTCCCACTGATGCAATCATTTATGGAATCAGTTGTTAAATGCTCATTTGATACCAACTAACAAGATGAAAATGTGGTCAAGACAAAAAAGTATTCATGACATGAAAACTAGAAACACAGAACTTGAAAAAAATTATATTTGACCCCTTTTTGTTAAGAAGAAAATTTATCTCAAAAGACCTTGGCTATTATATGCTTTCTCAATTTCTTCATAATCCTCCTGATTTTATTGATTGTAGATATGAAGTTCAATGCAGTATTCAACCAATTTAGTGAAGAAATGCAACAATATACACAGAGTCTACGTAATGATAAAGTGGAATCCACATTTGAAAAAGTTTCAATTATTTTTCTAAATTGCGATGCTGATAATAAAAATTATTACTTAGGATTAACTCCCTCTTTTTCTGAAATATCAGCAGCTTCTACAAAACAATAGCAAAGATATATTTGTGCTGCATGTTTCGTGTTTTTACTAGTTGAGACTGAATCATAGCTTTTTCTAGAATTGCACTTTTTGACTAAATTGCTCTCGATATTTATATAATAATAGCAAGAATATGTTTGTGAGAATGTGAGCGTGTGTTGTGTGGAATTTCTGGTTGATATTGCTTCATAGCCTTTTCTATAATTGCATTTCTTGACTAAATTGGTCGCAGTAGTGCCAATGCAAAAGTTAAATGTCACAATGGATAAACTAAAAGGAAAAAGTCTAGCAGATTTCTCAGGTTGTTCATTCTCAGTTTAAACAACTAAGGTTAACCCAAGGCACAGCATATCAGTATAGAATTACAGGCTAAACAACCTCATTGTGTATCGCATAAGCTCCAGCATGTGTGCCATTCCCACCTAGCACAAAAAGCATGTTGATCCCGCTTTCCTGGTATTATAATACAAAAGGATTCAAAACATCAATTCCACAATCTTGAAGCAAGATTCTAGCAATTTTGACAAAAGCAAATAGATTGAATTGAGCACCTCCATACGGTCCACCATATCACTGACACTTGGTCCCCCACGTGAAACTCCCAACAAGCTTCCCCCAGAAAGATGAATATTTTGAACAACTTTCCTTGATAGCTGACAACAAAGTAAAATCTAATTACAATAATTGCAGACTTTTAATTAGATGGTTGACCTTTTCAAAAGAAATGTATTCTGTTGTCTACATTAGAAACATAATAACAGATTCTTATATGTCTGTCAGTTCTTTATAAAACGTCTAGGAGAGATGGGAAATTACCGGCATTTCATTCAAGTCAGAGTCAGAAAAACCTCTATAACCAAAAGGAATCCCCACTATCTTTTTGACACCATATATTTCAAGTGTGATGACAATCTGCCAAAATTAAAATATTTATGTATATACATAAGCATTAAATAGAAAGAAAAAACTCAAAACATTTAATATCATTTGAATTAAAGAATATTTTTAATAATTCCAGAGGTTTCCAAAAGTGAGCAGATAATGTATGTCTGACAACAAAATAATGTTGCTTCTTGAAGATTCAAAATTCTGGCATTACTTCCATGGCATTGGGATTTTGAAATATGGTGACTTACCAAGAAAAGGATGTAGGCTACTTATGCATGATTATTACAAGCCAATTGCATTTAAATGATCCTTACCTGTCTGATAACATCATTAAGACCAGGGCATAACCCACCACATGTTACGATTGCAGCTTTTACATCCTCTGGTTTGAAGTATATTTTTTCCCAAGGCCCAGCACGATGAACCCTGTAAAAGTTATGGTGAATGTAAAATCAAAAGCAACCTTTCACGCACTGTATAGATTATAATTGCATAAGTTTACTTAATATATATCTCTTATTGATCATGCTCAAAATTAAAGGCTCTATTCGCTTCATGCTCTATAATCTGGAATGCATAAATTTATGATCTGGACAGTTACTAATCACGCTCTCAGATAACAGCCATCAGATCATGAGAATAATGGAGACTTACTGTTCTTATTTTAATCTAAATTCTCCATCCAATTTACATTTTACCTAAGTTGCCTCCAGGTATCTAACCTTTTAGCAACTTATGATTTAGTCAGTTGGAAAACACTTTGTGTTCTTTGATTTTAACTATCAGAGTGGATACCTATAGAAAGGTTGATAGTGCTACTTCAATTGTTGGTGAAGGAGCTTCAGATGGCGGGGAGGAGATGACGGAAGGAGGAGTGTTCGGCGAAGGAGAAGGAGAAGCCACTTTTGGAGGAGGAGGAGACTGAACCTCAGCCGGAGATGGTTCACCCACCGGCGGTGGAGTTGTAACGTCCCCAAATAGCCGCTCGTGAATATTGTCCGCTTTGGGCCGAAGCCCTCGCGGTTTTGTTCCTGGGCGAATTACCCAAAACGCGTCCACGAGGATAAGGTATCCATAGCCTTATAAGGACTACTTCGTTCACCTTACCAACCGATGTGGGATATTACAATCCACCCCACCTAAATAGGCCCAGCGTTCTCGCTGGCTTGGGGGCCCAGTATTACGCTGGCACACCGATCCGGAACCGGCTCTAATACCATCTGTAATGTCTCCAGATAGCCGCTCGTGAATATTATCCGCGACCTCCAAAGGTCAAAAATACTAAAAAGTTAGCGAGTCAATTTTCCTGGTAGAGAAGGTGACTTAATTTTGCGTAAAGAATTAAAAATAGTAAACGAACTCCGAATATTGCCATATTTTGCAGGCCTACATGAATTTTTGTGTAGAATATTTTAGTGATGAGAATGAAATTTTTCGGTACGCCGGTACAGTTTAAGGAGGGATAAGGGTGTTACAGGAGTGCTTGTTTCAGGAGAAGGCGATGTGGGAGCAGAAACGGGAGCTTTTGATGGTGGAGATTTCGTCGAGGAAGATTCTGGCGAGGATGTTGGAGACTGAGCTAAAGCGGATGTCAAGAACAATGCCATTAGCATCAAAACAGCACCAGTTTTGTAAGCCATTTTAGAAAATCTAAAAATAATAATAATATAATAACACAGCAAACACACAGAGTCGCTAAATAAAAAGGTGAGGAGTGACAAACCTGAAAATGTCTCTCATGTGAATATTTATTATGAGACCCAGATCCACCATAAGAGACAGAGAGAGGGACAATGGTGTGTGAGGAAAGAGATGAAAATCTAGGGTTTTCCCAATTTATAGTTCTAACAAAGGTAAAAGTACTTAAATGCCACTAATTTAGCAACGGAATCATTATTCCGTTGCTATTTTTGCAACCAAATGAAATTCGGTTGCTATTTAGCAACGAAATTTAATTTTCGTTTCTATTTTAGCAACCGAATACAATTCGGTTGCTATTTTTGGTTAAAAGTGAAATTTAGCAACGGAATTTAAATTCCATTGCTAAATAGCAACGAAATAAAATTTCGGTTGCTAAATTAGCAATGAAATTTAATTTCTGTTGCTATTTTCCGTTACAAATTTTATCCGTTATTTTTTGCCGTCTTAATTAGCAACGGAATACAAATTTCGTTGCTAATTTTCGTTGCTAAATAATGGCGCCATAAATTCCCTCCACTTTTAGCAACGGAAGCTAACCAAATTTTTTTCGGTTACTAATTTTATAAAGTTCAACCAATTTTAGCAACGGAAACAATATTACATTGCTAAATAGCAACGAAATTGTGTTTTCGTTGTTAAATTAGCAACAGAATAAATTTCGTTGCTATTTCAAGATTTTCTTGTAGTGATGTTTTCTTATTGACCTGTCTATTGGTGGGTAAAATATTAAGAATATAGAATGCTGATGTCAGTTTTTCTTTCTAATATCAACTAATTTATTGAATTATTCACTTAAAGAGAAAATGAAGTTATATGCAGTGAAAAATGCACTCATGCAACTTGAAGCAGGTTGATTGGCTTTGTAAGCTACTTGACCAGATATAGGAAAGGGTGTTTAGCAGAAGAGGCTTTGCACTTTGTGGGTTCCTAAAAAAGAATATAAATCTATCTTGGCCCTCCACTGGATTCTTCATTGACTTCCTCATAAACTAATAGTTACAAATAAAGCCACTGTTTATTCAATCACCAAAATCAAGTCATGGATGTCTCTAATTTAAATTTTTAATATCAGTTGTAGTCATGGAATCCTTGTGACCTGAAAGCATATTTCAAATCATACTTGATATATAGGACGCAGCTCTTAGTATTAGATGCCCATTCATGCTCTTGAACCTCCTGCTTTTGGATAAAATTGTTGCTTTAAGAAACAAAAATAAGCTATACAGGACTGATATATGCCTTTTCCTTCGGTGAATTCAGGATGGTGAGAAAATGAGCAGATTGATGTTTAGTTATTGAATTATTTTCCTTTGGTGTTTGATAATTTTAAGTGGGTGCATGTTTCAGGGTCAGTCAATGCTGCAAACTGCAAAGAATTGGCAGCACAGCCCGATGTTGATGGCTTTTTGGTCGGTGGAGCCTCTCTAAAGGCAATTGGATGATGCTTTAGTTTTTCTGCTTTCATGAATTTTTTCCGCTCGTGTCCTTTTCCTCACATTTCATTTCAATTTTTTTTTTTCTGTCAACATCAGCCCGAGTTCATCGAAATTATCAAGTCTGCAGAGGTAAAGAAAAGTGCCTGAGCACAGCACCGTGCATATTCTCCTGAGGTTTTGAAGCTTATGTATCCATCATGTATAATTTGACATTATTGAGGAAATAAGTTTTGGCTTTTGTAATGATATACTACAGCTCAAACTATCTTGTGCTGAATAAATTTCAACTATTTCCTTCTTCATGCCTGGGAAATAGACTATTTGCCTTTTCTTGCTTCCATTCAACTGAGAAACTAAATTACTTTCCTTTTCTTGCTTCCATGCAACTGGCCCTTTTATCTAAATAGCAGCAGCGGCAGTCCTCCTCCCTAGTATTGAGTTGTTCTCCCCAAACTTTACCTAGAACTAGAAATACATGTTGATTTTAATGCTGAGCTATATGAGATGAAAAATTAATACTGAAGGGGTAAAACAATTAGTTGATCACATCCAAATATCAATATTATATAAGAGGATTAAAAAGAAAAATTCATTCTTTTTCTTCATTTATATTTTCTTACCTTCAAGTGATGAATTTTGCCTAACATTGACCATCAAATATCGACAACCACTTAAAAGTTACAACTTCATGTTATGGAACAAAATGGTTTTAGTTTTTCCAAAATATCCAATTTAAGTTGCACCCTAATTATTAATTGTTTTAAATTTATTTTAAGGATTGAATCGCAATATAAATCCATGAAAGTAATCTAAAATCCAAGTTACATCAACATTGTTAAATTTCTCAACTAATGAAGTCTTGCTGATCAATTCTTATCCCATGATGAGAAACAATTACACATATACAGTTTTTTTTATTAATTATATTTCTATAATATTTATGTATAAAAGAAACTAAACAGTATTTGCTTGCCTTTTTATCAGTGACAGTATAGGAGTACGTAGTCCAGAAACGTGTTGGAAAAAAGAAGAAGTAAATACAAAAGAAAATGATTAAGAAAAAAAAACAAGGAAAGATATTCAAAGCTGATTTTTATTGATTACTTCACACCAGCAAACAAAATAAACAGAGAATAAATAGGCTTCAACTCCTAACAAACTTCTAGAAAATCACTGCAACTACTCCTAAAGTCATGGACCATTATTGCCGAAATCAGGGTGCTGAAATCATGGAGTCACGTTGGCATTATCTTCCTGCTGGTAGATTGAGGTTTGAATCATTCTTCCAACAAAACGAACAACAACAACAGCAACAAGCATTGCTGTTAATCCTCATGGGTTCACAGAAAGAGATCTCTTATTTGTCCAGTTAATCACCATGGAGGAAAAGTGGAAAACGAATTCAAGTCGCCAAACGAGAGGGATAAAGCATAAGACAACAAACGAAAGAAAAGAGGCATAAGCTAACGCAGTAACCGCATTATCACCTTTAAAACTTCGCTGCTTGAAATTAATGGAAAAATTCCCAGCAAAAGCTAGCAGCATCATTGCTATTGCCAAGTAGAGAAAAAAAAGACCAAAAAATAGCTTGGCAGGCAATGATCTGCGAAAATCATCCATTGAATAATCAGAGGTGAGAATTGATAAGAAGCAAAATATGGAGGAAGCTGAGACTATTAACGAAATTGCATCATATTCGGCAAAATTTAATAACGCGTGAGCGTTAAGGAGAATAGGAATTCCATTTTCCTGTCCAAAGCCACCAGGTAATGCAAAAGCTGCTGCAAAAACCATAGCGGCAACGAGTGCTGAAACTAGCATGAACGAATTTGCTACATTTTTCATCCGCTTCTCTCCTTCTTTTCTTAGTTCCTCGTGCTCCTCTTTAAATAATTCCATAGGATTTTTCTCTTTCTTATTTTCTTCTTTCATCTGCTGCGGACCAACAATTTTCTCCACTGCCTGAATACAATGTTTTAGTAATATCACATCCATGTATACCCATGGATTAACTTCGAAATTTTCTAAAATAACAAGGGCTGAAGGATCGAGTGATTATTACCTTAAACCAAGCCACCTCCTGTTGCAGTTGAAGAGCTGCGTTTGATTCATATAGTATTCCACTTGGTGTTAATGGCAACTTTCCAGCCAAATGTAAAATGTTATTCCCTTCGCGATCAATTTTCATGCATATGAAATTCTTATTAATAGAACCTATCCCATGAATTAGTTTGAAGATATTCACATGGCGATGCAAAACAGCAATATGAAATATGGTGTGATTATTCTTATCAACTTCCAATACTAGATCAGGATATGAACGTATGAGTGTTGTTAAAAACTGGCAGTTCCCTTGTTTTGCTGCTATAAATATCAGACTCCCAGATTTGCCGATCATCAATTTGGAAATTGTTTTATGATCAATCCTCCAATATTACTTGCTCCCACAGTAGTTTTACTACTTCAAGCCCTTCATTTTTTGGCTTTCTAAATTTGTTGGTCAGAACTGAAATTCACAAATATTAGACATGCATTAATAATCACAATAATAGCCTTGAATTGAATTGTTGTTAAAGGAAGAGAATACTGACGTCTAATTATATTTAAAAGACTTGGACTGAAAGGAATGTAAGGCTTTCGAGCAAATGCATGTAAGGCTGTCTCTCCGTTGCTGTCTGTTTTAGTGGCCAGCTGCGACTTCTTTTCTTATACGATTTGGAGCGCAACGTCTTAAAGCAAGTAAAGTTTATCGGTAATCAATGGTTTGTTCATTAACTGGTAATTTAACGATAAGATTAAAATGAAATAACAAGTGAACTCACCATAAATACGAGAGTCAATGAGAGCAACAAGTAAATCAAAGCAATCATCATCAGTGTATCCAGCTCGCTCAGGATTAAGAGCATAGAGGTATCGCACCATTTCGTGATGTGCAAGCAAAGCTGCCATATAAATTGGTAAATATTTATTTCCTCGGCCTCGGATTGTAACTAAATCAGGGTTCTTTTCAATCATAATTTTTGCAATTTTAACATTTCCAGATGCAGCAGCGTAGAAAAATGCTGTATTCCCTTCTTCAGTACTTTGTTTAGGATTCTCAGATTCATCAGATTCTCTTCTTTCGCCTGAAACTGCTACTTCACTTCTAATAGCTAAATCCGCTGTGTTCCCTTCTTCAGTACTTCGTGTTGGATTCTCGGATTCATCAGATTCTCTTCTTTCGCCTGAAACTGCTACTTCACTTCTAATAGCTAAATCTCCTTCGCCCATCCTTTCGACCAGGTTTCGTACATAATCAAGTGACCAGTTGCTGCTGCTATGTGGAGAGCTGTTTCCCCTTTTGCATTGATCCTACTGCTTGGCGTGATTTGCTCTCCATGTTTTTCAAAAATTTCTTTAGCTTTGCTCCAGTCACCACTCACTGCGGCATTATACAATTCTAATTCTCCCTTTCTTTGCTCTAACAAAGTTCAATCATTCATCACAATTCATAAACATCTTAATTTTTTTTCAACTACAACTCTTTTAAATTCTCATTTTGTCTTTTATTTTGGGTCAAGTACGTGATAGATTGGATCAGTTGTGATCATAAACATGTTTAAGTTTTATAATATTCATATTTCAATTATTTTAAAAAATAGTTTTTAAGAAAAAAATTGCATCTATAACCTATAAAAAGTAAAAATAATTGTTGTCACTTTCAATTTATAAAAAAAAAATTACAAATAAAAATAATATAAATATGTTATGAATGGATAAAACTAAGTTACAAAAATTATTAAATTGGATCAAGTTATTTAATGGGTCAAATGAATTGATTTTGGATTGAAGAGAATTCGAATTTCTTGTATCTGGGTTAACAATATACCATACTTAGTTAGAATTAAGTACTTTTCATGACATAAAACAGTTATTTATAAATCAAAGGTAGTTGGACAAGAATAATATGTAAGAATTTGTGCATGAAAACATATATTCTCAGACAAGGTAATTTACGCATATAATCCTGTAGTTTCTATGTTCATAACTATATATTTTGTTCTTTAACTAACTTATTTAGCTGAAAACTCCTTCAATTTAAAATTTACCAGTTTTTGCCCATAAACTTAAAATTATTTATCTTAAAACTCCTTAGTACCAGTTTTGGCCGGTAAACTATTGATAATTTGAACAAATAGTCACTTATCTTTCACACATATAGCTACTCCAGCACATACCTTAAAGCTCCATAGTTCCAGTTTTTGCATGTATACGCTGGCAATTAGAATTTCTCTGTATTAATTCTTTATTTGTCCATTTCTCTCTCAATTATTTGAAATTTCCTAACAGTCTAACAATAACTTGTTTTGATCTTAAATTTCCTCAAAAATCACGCCAATTGAAATAGTTTTGAATTAAAAAATTTTATTGAAGGATGAAATAATTATGCATGTAAAAAAAAGGACTGTATGTATATATTACCCCATATAAAATTATATGTTTGCATGCACAAACTCTTAAAAATTTATGATTCTAACTTTTCTTTTTGAAAGGTTTTTGCCAACAAAAAAAGAAGCAAGAATGAAAAATACAAGCAAACAGGGTACCTTCAGATTTATGTTGCGGTTGGCCTCCTTCAATATCAGCCATTTGATTGCCAAAGCTATGCTCTTCCAAAAACATTTAAAAAACCATTAGTTCATTAAAATTAGGCAATCAGCTGAACTCAGAATAATCAAAAGGACATACCTCAAAATTCACAAGGCTTTCTCGTTTTGTGCATAGGGAAGTGATGAACACCTATTTATAACCTTACAATGCATTATAACGAGATTACTTCTAAGTAGAGGTGAGCATGGGCTAATTAACAGATCTATTAATAATTTTATTAATTAGTTTATTAGCTTTGATTAACCTTTAAATTAGTTTCGATTTTTAATCAAAATTTTCGGATCGATTTATTAATTAATCATTAAAAAATTTTAACATAAAAATTTAATAAATTATACAATTTGTAATATTATTTTTAATAGTTAAAAATATTTTAGAAATGAAAAAAAATGCAAATTAAATATAATATCCATTAAAAAAATAAAATAAAAATAAAATTTTTATAATTAATTATCAGAATTAAATATATTTAATAAGAAATTAACAATACAGTGTTAATTACGCACATGTAGTGAATATATAATAATAATAATAATAATAATAATAACATAATTTTGATGTTTATTTGCTAAAAATATATATAATAATAATAATATTTTAGAAAGTTATATATTATAATATTTATAAATTACAAAAAAAAAATTATTGAAGGATGAAATAATTATGCATGCAAAAAAAAAAAAGGACTGTATGTATATATTGCCCCATATAAAATTATATGTTTGCACTTTGCACGCACAAACTCTTAAAAAATTATGATTCTAATTTTTCTCTTTGAAAGGTTTTTACCGACAAAAAAAAAAGAATGAAAAATACAAGCAAATAGGGTACCTTGGGATTTATGTTGCCGTTCCTTCAATATCAACCATTTGATTGCCAAAGCTACACGCTTCCGAAAACATTAGAAAAAAAAAACATTAGTTCATTAAAACTAGGTAATCAGCTGAACTCAGAATATATAATCAAAAGGACATACCTCGAAACACACAAGGCTTTTTCGTTTTTCGTTTTATGCATGGGGAGGGAAGTGATGAACCCCTATTTATAACCTTATAATGCATTATGCCTCTGTCCATTCCCTCTCCCACACGTAAAATAATATTCTATATTATTTTCTTCACCCACTTATCAAAAAAAGTAAAAACACAAAGGTTTAAAAAGAGACGTCACATATAATAAAATTTTATATTCTTTTCTTCATCCAAATACAAAAAAAAAAAAAAGTAAAAACATATAAAGAGAGATATACCCTGCCATAAAAATTTATGTTTTTTCTTCGTCCACTTATTAAAAAAAATCCAAAAATAAAGAGAGATATATTCTGTAATAAATTTTTTTTTCTTCATCTACTTATTAAAAAAAAGTTAAAACACAAAGAGAGATATATTCTTTAATAAAATTTTATTTTATTTTTCATCCACTTATTAAAAAAGATAAAATACAAATGTGTAAAAAGAGACATATACTGTAATAATATTCTATTCTATTTTTTTCTTCATCCAAAAAAAAAAATTAATGGTCAAATTTGCAAGTTTGGTATAGGCTGCTTTTTTTTATGATTAATGAATTATTTTTTATTTTATTTTCATATTTTCCTTTAATCTTTGCTTCGCGTTTTAAAATTTTGATTTTTGTTTTTTAAAGAGAAGCTAGTGACAACATTGGAATATTCCATTGGAAACTAAAATTTTGATTAATTGAAATAATTTTACTAAGTAAACATTGGACTCGTACAAGACGAAGAGTTACAGGCGTCCCGGCCTGATTTAAACAAGATTTGAAAAATTATAGGCCCCAACCTAAAGCCTGATTCAGACACAAGACAGGAAAACTCGAAAGCCTATCAGATCCTCATCCCTCCAAACAAAAGCTCAGAATTGGCCGATGTCATATTTTTCGGGACAATTTTTTTTATTAATGTATTTTTTAAAAATAATTACAAAAATAGGATGTATAAGAAAATATTTATAGAATTATGGTATATTCAAAAGTGCTATGACAGGTAGCGATTTCAAACTGTGGGATCCACCGAAGAAAAAGCTGATTTTTCACTGAAACTGCTGGGAACCGCCGCGGTTTCAGAAAATAAATTAAATAATGCAAAAAATAATAAAAAAATTGAAATACAAAAATATGTAAAAAAGTTATAAATTCTAATATGAAAATAATAAAAAAACTAAAAAAGGAATTAAAAAATTTTAAAAATAATGTAATATATTAAATAATGTTAAAAAATAACAAAAAATTTAAAAATGACATTATAATACAAAATGTAAAAAAAATGTAATAAATTACATTCAATTTTAAAATTCTAAAAAAGGAACATCGAAGCATGCACATAACGATGGCTGCCGATGTATTTATAATAGCAATCATTTTTATTGTTGAAGAAAGGCAAGTTGACAAAAATTTAATAACACTCATATTCAATTTAGAAAAAAAGAAAATGTAAAAAAAAAATTATTGTACATTCTAATAAGAAAAACACTATAAAATTGTTAAAAAATGGAATTAAAAAATTTTAACAATAATGTAATAAATTAAATAATAAAATAAAAATAATGAAAAAAATTAAAACAATTGAAGTATGAAATATAATGTAGACAAATTAGTTATAAATTCTAATATGAAAAAAAAATTAAAAAAATAATGTAAAAATAATATCGAAAAAAATTACCCAATATTTTTTATGGCACGCCCTACTTTTTTAATTTTTTTTTTAAATATTACAAAAAAAAATTGTCCTCAAATAATATTACAATATTTCAGTTGAGGCTGACACTTGCGTAAGTTTTTTCATTATTATAATACGTTGACTTGTTTTCGCAATTTTGATAGTGTGGTTGAATGGCAAAATGCTGCAAAGAATCCGTGCCTCCCTTATAGGTCTCTGGCTAAAGTCCTGGTGGCTACATTATTTTTTTTATATTGAATATTTATTTGCTTGATAATTGTATCATTAATCATGGATTATTTAAATTTGAACAATTAATTTTACTTAGATTCATTCATATGATTGGATATTTATTTTTTTAAGATAAAGTTTTAAATTTAAATATTGTAAATAAAAAAATTGATGCTAAACCAGTTTTATTTTATAATATATCGATTGCATTAAATAGATATGAATCAAAATATATAAAATTTCAGATACTAATAATTAAAAAAAAAAGAAAGAATATCTTTCAAAAGTTCAAAGAAATTATAATTATATGAAGGAAAAAAAAAGTAGTAGGAATTCTTATTATATGAATTATCTTTTCATATACCAAATTTATTCTTTTGATAATTAAAAGTAGTTTTTTAATGAGAAAAAAATCAGGATCTGCGATAGTATTTTTAGTGAAGAAAACGGGTTTGGGTAGAGGATGTGGTTTGGGCAAAACAAAACCAGTCCCAAAATCAAATTTTTATGCATAAATAACTTTTCCAATGTCTATCCAAAATTTAATATCATTCAAAATTAACAATAAATTTTTTATTATTTTTAATAATTAAATTGCATCAACTTTATTTAAAATTTGCCAACTAAAATAACATTATAATTATAAAGATTAATTCAAATTTTGAATTGAAAATAATAATCTCAAAAACATGAAATAGAATATGTTTAAATATTTTGCATAGATTCATTTATATTATATTGCACCAATTTGGATCTCGTATAATATTATTGTTAAAGAGTAATATAATATTTTAAAATCCTTCAAAAAAAACTGGTATTTTAAAGTGTATTATTTATAATCTAAGACTTAAATTCAATATTTTTCAATTCAATTTGCTAGATTGGATAAAAAATATTATTTTATTTTATATTGAAAATATAAATTTTAATTTGTTATTGACTTTAAATAATTTTATGAATAAAAGAAGATATTTCTATGAGTTTTTATGTTTAAAGAAACCAACAGAATTAATTAGAATCCAAAACAATTTCTTTTTATGTAATGGCCTCAACACCAGGTCAGCTGTGAATAGTATTTTCCGGCAGTAAATAGTATTTTTCGGGATCCGAAAGGACATTCGAAAGTCAAAAATATTTTATTGAACCATTTGAAAGGAATATTCATGGTGAGCCTAGGGTTGAAATTTGAAGTGAATTTGAGATCAAATGGGCCTCCAAATGTCAAAAATACGAAAAATTTAACGAGTCAATTTCCTTGGTAGGGAATGGGAGTTGATTTTGCATAAACAATTAAAAATAGTAAACAGCCTCCGAATATTGTCAGATTTTTCGTGCCTACGTGAATTTTTATTTAGAATATTTTGGTGATAAGAATTGAATTTTTCGATGACACCGACAGTTATCGAATCGGACCGATAACGAACTCCAATTGAGCCAAAAATTTGTGTAATACCTATTTTTGATATTTTAAGAATGTTGAAAATCATTTTTGAAGTGATTTTAACTGAGGAAGAAAGATAATTTTGATTGGGCCTTAAAACAAAAATGGATTAAGCCCATGAATAAAGCCCACTATTGGGCCCATTAGGAGGGTATAAATAGGACCAAAAATCTGAAGTTTTCTTCCAGAAACCACCAGCTCCTTCCCCCTCTTGTGATGGCCGAATCTCTCCTCTCTCTCTCTCTCTCTTGATTTCTCTTCAATTTTACTTCAAATCTCCCAAAATTTCCAACATAAAAGATGAAGTTTTCTCTC